>VDFB02144626.1:0-83583 GCA_007258455.2 Sequoia sempervirens | reverse complement strand
AGAAATAGAAATTAAACTTCTGAGAATCAATAATGGTTTGATTTTTCACTAGAACTAGTTCATCTATAACAATGAATGTAAATTGAAATTTAGTGTTGCCTCATACCTCCCCTATGAGCCATCAAAGAGTTCACAATGCGATTAGAAACACCAATATCCATTGCCCTTGTTACATTGGGTGGTGTTTCTGTCACCAACATCTGAAAATAAAACAACAAATTATTCAATCACAAAATAGTTATCGAAGTTGAAGTAATGCTTTGAGTTTGAATGATGTGTAATGCAACGTAAGCAACAATATGAGTATCATTTTTTTAAAAAGCAATAACCTAGGACAATCACATTGAAAAACAAAGACCCTTTAGGACAAATTTTAAGTGAAAAAGCGTCAAAACACAATGTAAAATATGACAACCAATATGAGAAGAAGAGATGATCAAGTCAAAAGGCGCTTTGATAGTAGCAAGAAAAATATTTGGGATTGATCTTGTATGTCAGAGAAAGAGTCTAGTGGTTCTAGCATCATGGTGACAAATGCTGAGTTGGCCAAGAGGGTTGAAGAAATAGATGAAGACAATAGAGTATTGAGAGAAAAGTTAGACCAACTTGAGCAAGCACTGAATGTTATGCGGTTTGATGGAAGAATAGAAAAAGAAGAAGAGGTTGCAGAGGAGGATAGAATCCATGAACCTGACTCTATATTGAAGGAGGATCCCTTCTTGAAAGAATTGAAGGCTTTGAGTGGAAAAGCACTTGAAGGAGTACCATTATTTAGTAGGAAGATGGAGGCTGATTTAGTTATGGATTGGATAGAGGGAGAATGAAAGAAACCATTCTGGTGTTGGGATCTGAAATCAGCAACTTGGTGGAAATTCATTTAGATAGAGAGAGGAGAAGGAAGGCAAGCAACCTATCTCTACTTGGAAGGGAATAGTTTGCCAAGGGTGAAAAGCATACCTACCTAAAGACTATGAAGTGGAGTTGCATAAGAGGAGGCGAGTTTGAGCAAAGAGGTCGAGAGATGAGTTCCTATACTGAGGAGTTTCAAAGACTTTGCATGAGGTCCAATGTCACGGAGGATGAAAGTATCAAGGTGGCAAGGTATCTCAATGGTTTCAAGTGGAACATTCAAGAGGAGATGGTTCTCTTAAACCCCAAAACAGTGCACCAATGTTATCAATTGGCATTAAAGATTGAAGAGAGGAGTAAGAGGAAGCAAGATCAGACTTCTAAGGGCAAAGGTAAAGGAAGAGATCAAAGAGGACAGCATGGTGCCTACCAAGGTAGAGGCAATGACCAAAGAAACCAAGGAGAGTCAAAACTCATAGAGCATGGAGGTGAAACATGTACAAGAGGTGGACATAACCGGGGTAGAGGACCTCAAGGAGGGTCAAATAGAGGAAGAGGAGCAGGCAGGCAGGAGCCTTTCCTTGTATGTACCTGCTCTAGGCCTTTCCTTGTAAGACCTCCTTGGTGCTTCCTTCACCAATCTAACCTAGGTCCCTACTCATGACTAGGTGCCTGGTTTGTCACGACCAACCCCTCTTCTGTAATTCATCAAGATCATACATTGACCTTCTTGCCCCTCCTAAATTTTGGACCACATCCATTACCTCCACATAAAACTGGACATCCTTGGTCTTCATGGTTCCCACGCCGTGATATGGTTATGCAAATGAAAATGAAGAAAAGTAATCATCTCCTTATCCATTGGATGGAAGAATGCATGCTTAATGTTTTGATACATGATATCAACTCTCTCTTTTGCTCTCATGGTTGAATATCAAAATCCAGTATGGTGGGCCTCCAGACTTCTAGTCATCTTTCTTCCTCTTCCACCAAATGTTGTCTTGATCCACATGTCTGCTAGTCTAATTGGCTTTGTTTTTGAAAGCTGAAGTTTCTCTTGAGTCACCAGTGTAGCTCTCTCTACCTTTCCAAACTCTTTCATTGCTACAAATCGTCTTTGGGATTTAGTCATTTGTACCACATGGTTGATGTGCTTTGAATCCTTGCATCTAAGGGGTTTAAAACCTTAGGGGCCTTAGATGAGAAAAAGAAGTAATGTTTTTCTTTTCTTTTTATGTGAGGGCGTAGTAGTGAGATAAAAGAGGACTGTATAGAAAAATGAAAAAAGAAGACATAAAATTCATGGACCATACTATATCACCTACATGCTAGCTAACAAGGACATGAATGTAGTAGATTTAGGTATGATAGGGGTATTGCAAGGTAAATTTGAGGAATATATAAGAATGAAGAAGAATTCAATGGATCAAATTAGTGTCAAATGTTTTCCTAAAAGATCTCCCACACCCTATTAGGGAATTTAATCATTTCTAAGCATTTTCCACGTCCTATGGGAAAGTTTGAGGAGGCTCCAATAGTTGAGAGTTTAATGAGTACTTATAACTTCTTTCCATGCAATCATGATTAGTTAAAGAACATATAGGGAAACTTGATGAGCTATGCAACAAATGAAGAGAATATAGGGTATTTGACCTAGTCTTAAGCATCTCCAAGCATCTAGGAGATATTGAAGGAGTCTTGGATGATAGATAGAGATTAGAGGATAGAAGTTTTATTTTTGGTTACATTGACATCATGTAGGACATCCATAGTCTTATTCTTGGTTACGTTGACATCACAAAAATTATATAGGATGGAGTAGAATGTAGCTCTACCTTTGTCAGTTCCATGTTAAATTTTTATTATATATAACTTGCTAGTGTAGCAATTCTAAGACAAACAATCATGGTAGGACCATTCTTAAAAGATTTCAAATAATAACCTAGTGAACCCATATACTCTTATGACTATATATACACAAATTTAGATTAAACTTAGAATTCATTAACTTTAAGTTCTATTTATTCTATATTACCTCGGTGAAAGTTTGATCAAATCTACTTGCACTCAGAGGTGTTTCCTTGAAACCTCCAACAACACCCTATTCAACATCCAAAATCACATATTAAAATACCATTAGTAAAAAAATGCTATTAACATATGTAATCGATTTATAATTGTTTACTAACTTTACATACCCCACTGATAGGTGTACTGCATAAATAAGTAGATTGACTGGTGTACCCAGGGTCAACACTGTGACCCTACAATTTTATTAAAATAATAAAACTAAATTAGTTAATCTTGCATTTGGCAATTAAAATTTAATAAACTAAATTCAATGAACATGTTCAATTTTACCTGACTGTCAATACCATATGCATCATGCAGAATGTCAGCTTCCCTCTCCATCCCCGTAGATGCATCTGGTCGAACAGCGTGAAGTATATGGATCTGTGTAGCACCCTCGAGGCGGTGAGTCATCTGAACAAGTAGCTCATGAATCTCGACACACATGGCCTCGAAGGCCACCACTGAGCTCCACGGATTACTTGTTGCACAATGGGAGGCTAGTGTGTGGTGGATGACACTCGAGTCAAGGATGTATTCGGCTTGCAAAGTCTCTACATCGACACTCTCCTTTGCAGCTTCACGCCATAATGCTGCTCACGAAGCGGCCCTAGCGAGGAAGTGCACCGTCTCCACAGCCGTGTAGGATCGGTATGCACGAGGCCTATCACAATGTGACCCCACCTCTCCTGAAACTCCTTCATATCAAAATAATTTAGAGTTTGGTTCAATACAAACTCCGCGATTATAATTTTTCTAGAAAATGTTGGGGGACTTCCACCCGGTTATTGCCACGGTGGTAATCAGAGACCATATACCATCTGTCATAAAAGCGGTTCCTAATCTCTACGTAGGTGGCACCAATGGATAGGAAACCTCTTTGCATTGAGGGTGAGATTTTGATTTGTTCTAGGGTCAGTGAATAGAGAGCACAAATCGCCTTTAGTAATCTTTAAATCTTTAACTTGTTTATATGATAATTTATCTGCATAATATGCCCTTGATGTTTGCCTCCTATTTTGCCATCCAGATATTTGTTGGGTAATTGCATCCACATTTTTTAACAAATCTTTCAATGAATCTGCTAGATGTATCCTTTCTGTGGTTGAAGAATTTTGATCACTCAACCTACTAATAAGATCTTCAACTTCTTTTTTGTTGTTTTCAATTTCACTCCTCAAATTTTCTTGAGTGCCAGGAGGGTATTGAGAGAATGGTGGGGCAGGTTGATTTTGTTGTTGAGGTTGATTTTGTTGAGGTTGATTTGGTTGAGGATTTTCCTCCTCTTGTTGAGGATTTCCTACAAATTAAAAAAAAAATCATTCATTTCTAAACTAGAACAAACAAAATCAATTTAAAACAAAAAAATTCATTAGAAATACCAAACAAAACTTACCTCTTGCATCTCTTCGTCGTCGGGGTGCCATATTTGTGAAGAAAATTGAACTCAAGTTGATCAAGTGTCAAGAAGTCACCTCCTCAACAATGCGAGCGCGTAGTGCAGGGTTTTTGGCCGCGGGCAGAAATGGAAATCAGAAAAAACAGAAATGAAGAATGTTCCTTTTTTTTTTGCTTTTGAAAAGCCAAAACGCGTTCGCGTTATAACGCGAACGCGTTTTGTCTTATTTTGCACTTTTGTGGCCACAAAAGTGCGACCATCTTGGTGCACTTGCCCTTGGATCTATATTTATAGAGTTTCTAAATCAGAAGAAACCCTAGCAACCTTAAGTTTTTGGCTGTGAATATTGCATAAAAAACTTGAATGGAAAAGAAGGAGGAGAATCAAATCTACAAGTGAAGTAACACACTTTTATTCATATTCATTCAAACCCATTTGAAGTTTTGTTTTAAAATCATAAATTCAAAGGGAAAGAAAAGAGGTTTTCGAGCCTCTGTGAAATGAATAATTTTTCAAAAGGATTAGAAAGAAATCTCAAAGCCACGGCCATAAAGTACAAGCCTAGAATATATACAAAGATCAATGTGGTGATAAAGCCATGAAACACAGAGGCTGAGCAAAAGAGAATTGAGCATATGGATCTTTCAGAAAAGATAGAGGAGGAGAATTTTCAACTAAGGGTTATGAGGTAAGTAGCTCATAGCCATATACAAATAGAGTACATTTACAAAGAAAACCATAGGAGAATGCAAAGGTGCTAAGAGAAATATATGAATCTCAATTTTTTTCAAAATCTAGAGACAACCATAGAGAGAAAATGTAGAAAATGAAACACAGAGGGTCGTGGCCTGTCATGTACATCATATATATAACATTCATGAGAGATACTGAATACAAAAAGAGTTTTCAATAGCTCGGTTTCAAAACCTTTTATTCTCAAAATAATGCAACGAAATCATAAAAATGAGTTACTCTTCTTTGTTGCTGAGGAAAAATGTGGAAGTCTGTGGCCTTTGAAGATTAGAAATTTTGCAAAAAGCTTTGAAAATGTACAAAGATCTTTCATATTCAAAGAAAAAACCAGATTTGCGATGTCTCAAATCTCAAAAACCTTTACAATGGTGTATAGAGAAAAAGAAAATTTTAGCAGAAGATCGATAGGGTTTCATATGGCGGTGGCCAGGCTTCTTCAAGAAGCTTCATACAAATGAGATAAAGTTTCTTTCTTTTTATTTTAGGGTTGGAGCCCTAAGTCAAGTGGAGGTCGATAGAAAATGGCATTTTTTCCTTCTTTTTACAAAAAATATATTGCAAACTATTACTCCTTGCCTTTATTTCTTTTAACTTAGGCTTTTAAATATTATGTTGACTATCATGGTTGATGCCTAGGGTGGAGTGTTCTATTTTTGCATTTGAATTTATTGTAAAATGATTTAATATTAAATGGTGTTTTATAAACCATTTAATTTAAATTATTATTTCTTATAAATGCAAAATAGGAGCATGTATATGCGTATGACTATGTC
This sequence comes from Sequoia sempervirens, assembly GCA_007258455.2. Lineage (NCBI taxonomy): Eukaryota > Viridiplantae > Streptophyta > Pinopsida > Cupressales > Cupressaceae > Sequoia > Sequoia sempervirens. The sequence continues at coordinate 77,739 of VDFB02144626.1, read as the reverse complement.
TTAGGAGGAGAAATAAAGAGATATGTTTTGAGTTATGTCTTTTGAGAGAATCTTGGGGAGTCGAATTTTGTTTGCAAACATATGCCACAAATATTGGAGTTTTTTTTATACTCTTTATGAGCTTTGGAGGGTATTTTGGAGCCATTTTTAGTTATCATGTTTGACATGGTCAAACTTGACCATTTTAATACTTTGGGGATTTTTTGGATAAAATCTAATTGCTATATTTTTGGCTTTTCGAAACCATCCAACCCAAGAAGCTTCCAGTTCCTATTTTGGTGCAACTATTTGAAGCTTGGCTACTTAGTCATTTTTGGGCTCATTTTATAACGAGTTCTTGATTATGCAATTTTTGGAGACAGTGACTCTTGCAGTCCTTTTTATAGATTTTGTGCATACTTTTGTAACTCTAGAGATATGGAATAAAGTGGATACCTTAGCCATTTCTGGTGATCAACTCTTGCATTTTTTTTCTCACATATTAGTGTATGTTTATGATTGATCAAATTTTATGTGAAGTTTATCTAATTTCCTTACCATTTTGTCTAATGTGTTATACCTTTTCTATGATTAGTTTGTTTATTCAGGTTATTGACTATGTTTATAAAATACAAACTTTTTTATAATTGTGAAGTCTTTCTTCCTTTTATAGGTTGTGGTATTTAACCTCTCAGTAAAGTAATTATGCATGAACACATTGTAACAAGTTGAGAAAATTTAGTTTTAACTAGTTTTAAGCTGAGTGTAAAGTTCTGATTTCCATTGTCTCTCATTAGTTTGGTGTATCACCCAATATTTCCGTTTTTAGCATTTCATTTATAGTAATGTTTCTCCTTTTTCTCCTCAAGGAGTAGTAGTGTAGGTGATATTACCAGCTAGGAATCCGACTTATTCAAAGGTTCATTCTCAATTTTTGGTGACCCACAACTCGAGAATGCTCCCATGTTTCTTTAGCTAATTGAGTTTCTCAATTCAATTTGGGTGCAAGATATAGAGTTAACGTTTATTATTACCTCTTTTTTGATCCTATCCTAGGTAGATTGCAAATCTTTTTCCCTTACTAGAAAAAAGATCTGTCCAACTTCAGGCTACACTTAGAGAATTTTCTCTATAAAAAATGTAAAAAACATGGCCAACAGATAAGACAATAACAAAATTCCTCCCAAGAAAAGGAAAATCTTTCAGAAGACCTTTTCAATACCTTTTCCTAGAAAGCCTATGCCACCTGTCACTAGCATATCTTTCTCCTTCAAAAAATCCAGAACACCAACTACCATTTTTAGTTCACATAGATAATAGTCCTCCAATGGTGCTCTGTGGTAGAGGGCATATTTATGTTTAATTAAAAAAACCCATGAAAATATAAGCTATCCAAAGCTAGAGACAAAGTAAAGCATTGTCCTGATTGTACAAAGTTGGCCACTGGTTGACAACAGACAAATTTTAAATTCATTCAATGTAATGTTCATCATAGGTCCCACAAGCTACTAGATCTTATGGATGTTATTTAAATCTTTAATTTCAAGAAATTCCCAAAAAGAATTTGTTGTGTTTTTCTCCTCAAAATTCCCACCAAAAAGAAATTTTATGGGCAGTGGCCACCCATCTACTAACTAGCACTTGCAGCCAAGGAGCTACAAGGAATACACCAATAGTATTATATAATTACCTAAACGTTATTGGCCATCTTTGTAAATATCATTGAAACCAACTACAGTAAAATGATAACAAATACTTGACATATATGTTATTTTTAAACCCCCTACATTGACTATGATAGAAATACATTCAACACTATCATGGGCCATCATTTCACTATGGGAACTATCATGACTCGTAGACAACAATTTCTTGTTTGGATTGTCACATCATACTAGAAACTCATCACTGGATTGTCATTGCATCCATATGACTTCCTTTCTACAGTTTATATGGCATTCCTCCTTTCACTCACATGATGGTCCTCATTGGATTGCCCTCAACTTTACCTTTGTTATAGTTGTCCTCTTGGCACTTGAAAAATTGAATGATTATGTCTTCAATAGAAGAATATCCCTTTGACATGGGTATGTGCAGGATCATGATGGGCCAAAAAGTGGCAATATGATGGGTATGTGGCTGAATTTTTTTTTTTTACCCAAAATTGATGAAATGAAAAGGGTTTTAAAGGAGATTCTCAGATTTCCACCAATATAAATTATGCTTTAATTTTAATTTAATAAGTAATTATTATTCATTTTCTATTTGAATTATGACTAAAGTCTTGATTGATAGGCTAATTGAAAACATCTATAGCTTTGAACGGTATCACATTTTTGAATCCAAAATATCACATTCTATGCTTCATATACTATAGGATTAAAAAAGAAAAATTGAATTTCATGAAGTTTTACCAAGTTAAGGTGGTCGACATGAGTTTTTATATTTTTTAAAGTTGTAATAAAAAATCTAATTAATTATTTACTCAGAAAAAAATTACAAAAAAATATGCATCACATCGGTACATGAGTCCTCTACTTATATCTAAAATATTATAAAAAAATATTATCATTTTATTGTGGTTAGGGTGGTCAAACAAACACCTACTTCTTATTTTTTCCCTGAAATTTAAGTACTACTGCATTGAAATTTCAAATTTTCAGCAAATAGATATATTTGTTTTAAACAAAGCTAGGAGTTTACAAACTACATTCAATTTGCTACATATTCTATTATTACATATTTTTGAATTAATATAGATAACTTATTCAAATTGTTACATCAAGTTGCCTAACTTTGACTTTTTTGAATTTTTTGCCACTTAAGGGCCTGTTTTTTCCATAATGATCCTGCACATACCCACATGAGGTCTATCACTTTTGCATGAATTGAATATCCCTTTAATACAAGTCTAGAAACCCTTTTGAACCAATACAACCATTGGCATATAGATATTGTCATGGCAGGTGCGTCAACCTCAAGACACTTTAGCATGTTATGAAGACTCATTTGCTGATATGCTTTAGACTTGGACTGCTACAAACCTTTCCTAACTTGAATTAACGAAACAACACATCCCATTAACTTTATCAATAGATTCCCAACTATCTTATTTGTGTTAATTATTGCTATAACCTTGAAAGACCCTATCAATGATAATTCCTGCCCATCTATTATAGACTTTGTGATTAGCACCAACACCCAATACCATTGTGTATTGCCATGGAATCACCATAAATAGGTCTATAATTCTCTTATTAACTATCCATGATATCTAATTGATTTCTCTTCTATTGAATAACTGACTTCTAATATGACTTGAAGGAAACATCAAAGAGATGATCTATCTCTTTTTTTCTATCCTAGAATGAATATTTGACAATAGTCATGTTAACATAGTTCCTCATAAATAAGGACATTGGATGCATGTTGTGAGAGTTTGGGACATACATTCCCTGAATCCAACCTATGAAGATTGTAAGGAAATTGAAACAAATAGTCCTTCTACTTCCCTTTCCTTCAAATTGTGAACAATATTATTATTCTTCCAATATATTCTTTCTAAAACTACTCACACGGGGCAATGATTCTTCCTAAAGAAGATTATAGTTGAATCTAGTCATCTGAGTATTGAAGCAAGGAAGAATACTCCTAGAGGATAGCACATTTTCATACCATGATTTCTTAAAATTAAATTGAGATAGAGGAACACATATTTTTTTTCATTTTCCATATTTATTATGAGAGCTTGTTTTGTTTTTATTTTGATGCTTAGTCGATTCTCCCTTTTTTTCAATATGAAAGATAAAATTTGTTTTTCTATATCAAGGAAGTAGTATTCTATAAGTGAACCACAGTGAATATTCCATTACCTCCTTTTAGTTGAAACATTCATTGTCCCATGCCTAAAAATAAGTTAAATAGTTTACAACCATTATTTTTGTTTAAAAGGATGTGAAAATCAGTTGTAGAGAAAATCCTTTTCATTGTCTCTTTTTAAAAATTTCTACCATGATAGTGTTTCATAAAATTTTCTTGCAAATTTTGCCTATTTTTTCTCATCATTGCGAGCATTGCACAATTTGTGCAGAATCTCAAGGTAAGTCACTTTCCAAAGTTCTTTATTTCTTGTTCAATTATATGCTTTTCTATAGATAGGCTTTCTCCCTTCCTTATATCTTAGGATATTAGACCTAATCTTCTTCCTTCTTATAAGAATGCAAGGAACCTCCTTTTTTTATTGACGTTAAGGGGAGCTACATCAAGGATTCATGGGTGAAATGAACCAATACATTTTAGCACAAAAACTCTTTGTTATGTTGAGCATGTCCTTCAGGTTGTGAAAAATACTATTATTATTCCAAGATATTCTTTTTGAAAGTACTCACATGGGGCAATGATTTTTCCTAGAGAAGATTACACTTGAATCTAGTCATTTGAGTATTTAAGTAGGGAAGAATAATCCTAGAGGCTAGCACATTTGCATACCATGATTTATTAAAAAAAATTTGAGATAGAGGAACACATTTTTTTTCATTTTCCCTATTTATTATGAGAGCTTGTTTTTTTTTTTTTTTGATGCTTATTGATTCTCCCCTTTTTTGAATATGAAAGATAAAATTTGTTTTTCTATATCAAGGAAGTAGTATTCTAGAAGGGAACCATAGTGAATATGCCATTACCACCTCTTTAGTCCTGATGTACTAGATGAAGTTCATAATATTTGTATTGACCTTACTCTTAAGCAAGAGAAACTTCCTAGACATGGATGATCTCCTATGAAAACCATCATTTTATATGCTAGGTGTCCTGCATCATGCTGCATTAGAAATTAATAAATTGTGATATAGCTAATACTTATGTTACTTGATTGCAGCTCTTATGCACCTTCACCCATAATATAATTAAAGAAAGTTGATAGTTATGTTTTTCTTTCGAGAAAATAAGTATATGAGTAATAGTCCTTTGTTTTATTTTATTTTTCCTACTTTCCAATTTGAAATATGAGTTGTACAATCGAAGGATCCAAATCTATATGTTAAAACTATAAGAAAAAAGGTTCATTTGCTTCATTTTTTGTATTAGAGCATACAAAGATGTTAAAATTAGAGAGTTTGTGCTCAATAGATTAGAGGAGAGCTATAGCTATAGCTACTGATGTAGAGGTGATGTTTTATGATGTGAAAAATAGGATAACTAAGTCAAAAGAAAGAATAAGACAAAAGGAAGAAGAAGCTAATAATACTCAAGCAAATAAATTTTCATAAACTAGAGCTTGAGTTGGAGGAATTATGGTGGGTGTTGGAAAAATAGGATAACTAAGTCTGAAGAAAAAATAAGACAAAAGGGATAGCGCTCAAGTTCATCCTAATCTCAAAAGATTATCTGCTACCCTGTTGCAAGGTTGCTTACCCTTTTCACATGATTGTGGACTCAATTTCCAAAAAATCAAAAACTTCTTCACCATTGAGATTCTTTCTGTCTTGAAAAGAGTTACTAGCCCACATCATCAACACCATCACAACAATACCTCTCATTGCAAATAAAAATGACCTATTTGTTGTGGATAGCTTGTCACCAATGAAACCAAGAAGTAAAATGGTTATGATATCACTTGTCAATATTCATAGGGTTAATACTAAATAGATATTGAATTCAACGATGTGTATAAAGTTGGAAATGACATCAATCTACTTATGATAGTAAGTGATAGACAACAAAAACCTGCAGCTGATGTCAAAAGCCACACTGCTTGAACAATCAATTTCATTCAAAATCTGGAGGTGAAGACCTCGGGGTCAAATCTACCCAACTATGACTATAGCAGACACATGATGATATTATGATATACTAATATTGAATATAACCTAAATCCTCCCACAAAAGCAATGAAATAAACAAGAGAGGATTGTTGGCTATGTGTTGCCCAACTCAAGAGCAGAGAAATCATTTTGGATTACGATAGGATTAGAATGAAGTTGTAAAAATTTCAAACCAAACAAAGAGAAAAACCTAATTAAAACTTCCCCTTCACAAATAGCCCAAGCACACAAGAAATCAACCAAAAAATCTAAAGAGTTAAGAAAACAAAAAGAAAACATGAAACCCTACCAATGCTGAAATGGGAAAATGCATACCTTCTAGATGGAAAATGACGCGAGATTTTGCACAAATTTCCTCCTCCTATCAATGTCAATAGTGGCCATAGAAATTGGCTCTTGCAGATTACGAAACTCTAGCAAAGAAAAAATTTCCAATAAATGTTGCCAATTTTTTTTTGGAAAATATCAAACTATTACGAAACCATACCAAAGGATTTCAATATAGAAAAAGGTTGAAACACGAGAACAAAACCCTACCAAATGACTTGAGATTGTGTGCAAGACTCCTCCTATCAAGGGTGGCCATAGAAATTTCCTCATGATTACAAAACCCTAGCAAAGCATAATTTTTTAAGATTAGATGAACCCAAACCAATCATGCTAGAGCTGGTACCTCAATCTACTCATAGTAAACGATACATAGGTCTAAAGCAATTTTATAGAAAACCTTGGTCGTGACAAAGTAGCTCCATGGCAGTCACCAAGCACCTCTGTAGTAGGGAGCATGAGGTGGATCAGTGAATATACAGAGACGTGCCAAGAACAGTAAAAAATAATCTTGACAAGCATTGATTTTACCCCCAGGTGGTCACGTTTCCTGGCATTCAAATCTCCCCGACAAAGTTTCCCTGCTAAAAAAATGGTGTGAGACAACTTCCCAAGCGAAAGCTCACACTTAATATAGCCTATCGGCTAAATAAATTGTAACGTCCAACATCGTGTTCAAGACAATTGAACATTTAAATTACAATGTCCAACATCCAACATCATTGCAGACACGCTTGAAAACTTCACAAAACCATAAATTGCAACCTGAAGCTTTTAAACTTCAAAGCAATGGAGGAAAAATAGTGTTTGTTTCCCTTATTAGTTTTCCTTTTTCTATGTCTTAAGATAAATTATGAACATTTACTAAATGGAATTCAAATATCCAAACTAAGGTTTTGGCTTGGTGTAAAAAGCTAGTTAGAAATTGACTCTCGCTCAGTGTTTTTTTTAGTGGCTAATATTCACCAATTGGCTAATAGTTTGAGCTATAATGTGACTTGAATTACCACATTTTTACAAAATCTTACTATTGTCTTATTTAAATCGCCAAAGAATTTATTTTATTAAAAGATTTGACTCAAAAAATTTCCATAATATTCGATACATTATTAGATTAGATTTTCCTAAATTTTATAAATTATAGTAGAAGTCTATATTAATTTTCCAATAGTATATCATAATTATTAGTTGCTTTAGGGCCCTATTTCCAATCTTTATTTTCCACCATTGATTTAAAATATATTCTAATGGCCCTTGTATTTTGTGAGGTAAAATATACCAAGGATATGTAATTCTCATGGAGCCTACAATTTTAGGCCCCATGAACATTACAAATCATGAGTACATTTTACCTCATAGAATACAATGAGGGTTGTTAGATCAATGATCCAAAATAATTTTTTGGGCCCATGAGCATTATAGATTGTGGGTACATTTTTCCTTGCAAAATATAAGTATGGTCATTAGATTATATTTTAAAGCAATGGTGGCAAGTAAATATGATAGTCTACCCCTTAAACCCATTGATAATTTCCACTCTTTAGCCCCTAATTTTCCATAAGAATTATTTTTTAAGATTAGACGGATTCGCCATCATAATTAATGCATTTTCCTATTATTTTTTAATATTTGCCAAAATTTTCTACACAAATTTAGCGATGTAAAAAAAATTTCCAATAAAATTATTATTTTTTACAAAAAAAAAAGAAAAGATTCACCAATAGAAATTAATATTTTTTCCTAAAAAAGTGAAATATTTGTCAGGATTTTATATATTTTTTTGAGGAGGGTTTCTTAAAGTTATCACTACTCTCGCTTAAGAGTCAGTTATTATTTTAGTTCTGATTGAATAATTCTCATAGTATTTTAAATTAATTATTATAAATTCATTCACAAGAATTAATTATTTTTTTAAGTAATTTTATACAGGTTTGATTTGTTGAAATTCAATAAAATTTCTAGTTTTCTTAATATAGTATATTTCTTAAATAAAAAATAGGTATATGATTATTAATCTACACACTATTTTTAAATTATAATAATTTTATATTTTTAAGTGTAATAATTAAATTTAGTTATCCACTTTGAACACCAATTTTCAATGTAATATTTAAAAAAAAAAAAAGATACATTCTTAATAATTATTACTAAAATGTTGTGTTTATTAATTATTATAAGTAAAAAAAATATTTTGATTAGTTATAATTATTTACAGTTAATGAGAATATTTAGTTTGTTGGTTATAGGTGATAGTATTTTAGTGTTTATTCTAGATTGAATATGCAAGGTTAGTGGGTATATAAGAATAGTTTGTTGGTTATGAATGATGGTGTTTTAGCATTCAATTTAATGGTATGAATAAGATAGAAGATGCCAAAATTTCACATAATATGTGCAATTTATCATCAATAATTTAGATGTTGATGTTAGATATTTTCTAATGATGCAATACTTTCTAGGTGATATTGTAATAATTAAACAAGAGATGGATATAACCCATCTCTAAAATGAATTAGGTTGTGTCCTTTTGTACAACACCCTAGCATGTACAACACTCTTAAAAAGAAAATTGAGAGTCAAAATTTTATTGCATATTTAACCCAAGGGAGAGAATATGTAATTTGCAAATTGGGTCTAAACCCTTGGGATTTGTTAAGGTAACTTCAAGTTATTTTTAAAAATTTAAATAAAAAATATGCCACTTGTACACTAGTCATCGCAAATGGTCTAATAATGTTAGTGTAGTGTCAAAAAATGTTGTCATGTACATTTTCAAACTTAATTTGGGAATAATTAATGTCGAAATGAACCAAATAGACCTAATCTAGTGTTGTAACATGTTCTACACATTCACATGGGATTTAGGGCCCTTTTGAGCTAAATAGACCTAATTTTTCCTTAATTTAATATTGTAAAATTGTAAAATATTTATTTACAATTTTCTTGCATTTATGAACTTTATATCATCATTAATAGGCCCCTAAGACCCCATATTATGCATCCCAAGGCATATTTTAATAGACATCCTGCCAATATCAACAAATAAACTTAATTTCTTAACACCCTGACACTTTCTCTCTCCAAATAGGCCCTATGGGACCCATATGCCACCTTGTGTGTATGAGTCCCAGGTGGGACCCATATGCCACAATGTTGTATGAGTCCTATTTGGCCTATTTTTAAGGTTTTAAGTAGGGAAATTTGGCTTTTGGCCCCTATTTTCAAATTTCATGAATGTTGACCTGTGGGATCCAATTAACGAGATATTGGATGGATTTATTATATAAACAAAGTCTCAAATCATTATTTTAACAAGAATTCATGATATCAAGTCAAGCACTCAAGAGTTATGCATTCCAAGACTTTACAAGATCATCAAGGGAGCATTCAAGGGTATAATTCTTCATCATTTGTTGCAACAATTCAAGATCCATTATCATGCCAAGATTATCAAAAATCAATCATGCTATTGAGCTAGTATTGTGATGCAGCTTTGAATATCCAAGATCAAGCATTGTTCTACACCTATTGTCAAGATTTAGATCTACATCCTTCATGGCCACTTCATGTTGAGTTGTAGATTTACAAGGAATCATTCAAGATCTAGGTGTCTTGGAGCATGAAGGACCTTTGAATATTAGGTTACAAGCTTGGAGAGAGTTGTTGGAATTGTCCCCTCATTTGCAATGTTGTAGTCTTCACTAAAAGGTCACCTACAACCCAAAAATTAGGGTTTAACATCCAAAAATAATTGGGAAGGATAGAACAGACATGAAAGACTAGATTTAGACTTTAAAGTTTCAAAAAATCCTAACTAGACTCATACGCCAGTCTTGGCATATGAGTCCCAGCTTAGGTTTTTTTTTAGATTTTTGTAGTTTCAGATACCCTTTTTTTAGAAACTAGTTCTTATAAAAAAACCCAGATCATGGACTAATATGCCCAGAATAGCATATGAGTCCCAATAGGCCTAAATTTTAGGTTATCTATCATTTTAGTCCTCCATTAAATCTCTCTCAGGTTTCCAAGTGCTCCTCTATACTGTTCCAGTATGCTATTCTGATTTATTTGCATTTATAGTTCATTTAGTGAGGTTTTATGCATCATTCCATTCAATCATTAGATATTGTAATCCATACATTTTTCCAAGCCCTAGCTTGGTGGTGAACCCCTCATTAGTTTTCAATCATACCCTAGGATACCCTATTATCAAATCTCTTCCTTTATTCTTCATTAGATTGAGATCTCTAGGGTTTCCTTGAATGTGGAGTATAGAAAGCTTGTTGCCCTAGGTCCTAAAACCCTTGGGATGACAATTTTCTATGTTTCATTTTGGTGAACCTACATTTAGAACATCATAATTCTAATTTGGAGTGCATTACCATCCTAGATCTTGCTTGCATGAACATTGCATTAGGGTTTGCATTCATTAATTGACATCTAGGGTTTCTAAATTTTGCATTAGTGAAAGTGCATATAGGTTGCATTTTTGTATCTCAAATCATTGAAAAGCATCTAAAAATTGCATTTACATTTAGTCTACAGATCATATATTACCAAAAAGCATAAAAATCACTCAAAATTTTCTAAAATTTTTTGAAAAAAAACCCTCACTGGGACTCATACACCCCTTTGGGTGAATTAGTCCTAGTGCACATCTAAAATTGCCTTTTTCAGCATTGAAAACCTTACTTTTTCACTTTTGTTTGCTACCATTGGTTATCTGTTTTAGTGGGTTGACTTTCTATTTCATGCATTTTACTAAATCTAGCCTAAAGTGGTTCATTTCATGCATTGCTTAATTCCAAATTTACATTTACAACACTTCATTTTAAGATTATTGCATAGTGTAATAAGTAAATTTCCTTGTTTGACATCTAAAAATTGTCTTTCATTCTAGATCTTTACATTGCATTTTGAGTTTGCATAGATTATTGTTCACAAATGTTAGTTTCGGTATTTTCCAAGTTTGCACAAAAAAATTTAGTCAATAGGCATGTTAGTCATTCATGTTCAATACATTCCCCAGTTATGAGAGTCTCTTAGTGCAAGAGAGTGAAAATGTTGACAATTCCCTTAAACCTCCACCCCCTTATCTCTCCTATTTATGGGAATTATGTGATAGAAGAACATGAAAATATCAACAATCCTGATGATCATAGTTGCTCTTCTCCTAATAGCTCTCCTACATGTGACAAAGGTATTTTGGTGTTAGAAGATGCACTCATTGAAAATCATGAAATTGTTGAAAGCTCCTCTTCTATAAAATCTCCTACATTGGAAGATATTATAACACAAGAGAATGACATCATAGACACATTTCTAAAAATCACCTTACATAATTTCAATTCTCCTTTTTCTTGTGAGAATGATTTAGTGGAAGAGGATTTGACTATAAATGATGAGGATATGTTGTTGTTAGATGATCAAATCTTTAAGATCTATAACAACCCTCTTTATGATCCTTTCCCTACCTATCCTATTTTGGAAGACATTAAGGAACAAAGGAATGAAATCATAAATGATCATGAAAATCATACTTATACATCTCCTAGTATCTCTCCTAGTTGTGAAGAAGACACTTTGATCGATGAAAGTCATGAGAATCTTTGATTTCCCTCTTCACCTAGGGAAACCCTTATTGAGCGAGACAATTCAACCATTGATCATCACCCTACTTGTGATGAAGTCATTTTGGAAGAACCAATCCTGGAATGTCAAGAAAATTTGGTTTGTAGTTCTCCAAACAACTCTCCTCCTAAGGAGGATATCATGGTGCAAGAAAATGACAATAATAGGAATGGGGCTTCTTTGGATTATGGTGAAAAGATGATACTAGATTACCCTTTATTAGAAATACATCAAACAAAGACTGCTCAGATTATGAATGCACAAGTTTCCATTAGATCCCCCTCAATAAATGGACCTCATACATACCCTATGGGAAATCCTAAGAATCCTCTAATTCTTTACCCACCCTCACAACAATCACAAACTCAAAACAAGCTTGAACTTATCCTTTACCCACCTAAGACTAATGCTTTACAAAAAACTAAACCATAATATTGTTTCTAATACATATAACACTAGAAACAATCCACAACCAAGATCCCTCTCATTAATTCAACCTATCTTACTAGGCCCCCCTCGTTTTCCTTCACAAAGTGGAAAGGAGTATGATCTTGTTGAACAACTAAAGAATACTCCTGCTAAGATATCATTGTGGGACCCTATCCAAGCCTCCCCTCATTACCATAACATGATTCAAAGTACTTTACAAAAAGTTCCTATCCCTTATAGTGCACAACCTTGAAATGACATAATAGCCATGATTCCAGGAATAAACACTGGCATTGTTTTCCACCAAAGTGAATTCCCTCCTTTGGAAGTGCAAAAAAAAAAAATGCTTTCATGATAATAACTATACATAATAGTTTGGGAATAAAAAGAACACTTGTTGAAAATGGTTCTTCTCTTAATGTGTGTAGTGTATCCCTTTTGCATAAGCTTGGTTTGGATAAATAAAAAACTCAACGCGACTCTTTATCTATTAAGGGATTTGACAATTTTTGAAAATAATCACTTGGTGTGATCACTTTGCCTATTATAGATGGAAAATCCACATTAGAAACTTTGAACCATGTTATGCCTCATGATATTTCATATAACCTCCTATTAGGAAGATCGTGGATTCATGCAATGAATGGGGTGCATTCTACTCTTCATCGTAAAATAAAATATATTTACAACAACAAAGTGTGCACATTTTATGTTGACCCTAACCCTTGAACAATTGTTTGAGCATTGAGAAAGAAAAGGAAAATCCTTTGAAAATATTAACAACAACTAGACAAGCAGAACCAACACAATAGAAATACAAAGAAAAACACATTGAGGAAGTCACAAAGCTATTAGAAGATGATTTGGGTTCCTTAGATTTCGAACCAGCATTAATGAGAGAATACAAGATCATAAAAAATATTTAGACAAGGGAAAAGAAAAAGTGGTAATGTCAACACAAAATTTGGAAGAACCTTCAAATGCATCGACCTCAACCACTTTAGAAAAAAATACAACAAATTACACAACAAACTTTGATGAAATTGACTATGAACAATCGTTGAATCCTAAAGAAATTAAAATGATTTATGGGAGAGATTATGAACTTATGAAACAACTTGGGTATAGTGGAAATGGATGTGGTGCTAGAGAACAAGGTATCTACATCCCTGTAGAACCTCACACACAAGAAAAGACTAGTGGTCTTTGTTATTGTCCCTCAAAAGAAACAAACAAGCCTTCGCTCAATATCAACTCTCTTACAAAAGATTCCTCTAAGCTAACTTTAACATTAGTGAATCTTAAACTGCTAGACACTAGTGGTCTTGATTGTTATACTTTGAAAGAAATAGAGAAGTCCTCACTTAACATTAATGTCATCACACAAAATTATTATGATTTGAATTTGATAAATTTCACACACTCCTATAAAGGAGAGTACAAAATCTTGCAATCTAAAGAGTCTTGTGTAGGTATGACATCTTTTACTAAGCAAGATATATCTTTGTCACAAAATAAAGGAACATCCTCTAGTATTGATCAAGAGGGTATCTTGTCAAGACTCCTCCAAGATCATTTGATATCCCTTCCTCCAAGAACACAAAATAAATTTTACTACAAGTGTTCATTTTGTGCATATCATAGAGTTCATGGTCATTCTACTAATGAAAGTAAGGCTTTAAGTGATAAAATTCAACATCTTAAGGAGTTTGGTGCTCTTTCTTATGTATGGGAACCTAATTCCTCTAATCGATACTTATTTTCACTCTACTATGTTTCTCATCAATCATATCGGCCCGTCCTTGTCCTGCACTAAGTGGGGGAAAGGGTTTAGATAGCCTTGTCCTCATATGTCACTTATCGTTGTCTCTTTTAGCTAGTTGACTACCTTTCATATACATATAGGAGCAAGCTTGGGATGTGGATGACATGCCTTAAGTTGAATCGCATTTGCAATACTCTTTCATGAAGTGGCTTATTGGAAAAACATGACTTGGCATGGGGCTTTCTAAGTAAGCTCTCATGTATTCTTCTACTTTAAAGAAATTTCTCAAAATAATGGTGTTAACAACTGCCTTAAAGTGGGGGCATACATCAACGCTCATGTTTCATTATGTGATTTTATTTCTTCTTGTGATGTTTTATTTTCTTGGTGGTGTTATTATGTTTGATTTCCTCTAAGAGCATGATATTTCTTTGACTTGTCCTCTCTTGGAGACATTAGTCATGATGTTCCCTAAGAAGAGATCCTACATGAACTAAGAAAAATCCATTTGAACATATCTAGATCACATTTATAATTTTGGTTTTATGGCCACCTTGCATAACATACTTTTCTTGCCTATGGCTCCATCTTGTTTGTTCATGAGGTCCAAGCATACAAAGTTTTGCTTGCCTCATGAAGCTCAAAGTTCATTGTTTGTTCATGAGCTCCAAGAATACAAAGTTTTTCTTGTCTTTGTAGACACATAAAATGTACATGCATCTAATTTGGATTCACTAATTTCAATTCATCCTTAATCATCCCTCTCCGAACCATTTTAATCGAATAATCTTTATCTAATTAAATTTCATCATATTTCACCTTTTAATTAAATACATCAAACTTTATTTAATTAAATCATATTCTTGTCCTTAATTAAATAAATATGTTTTATTTAATTAATCTCCTAAATCCATCTCTTTAATTAAATAAATCAATTTTATTTAATTAATCTTCTAAAGTCTTCCATTTAACTGAATAGATCAAATTTAATTAATTAAATCTCTAATGTTCTTTATCTTCTCATTTAATTTAAATAAATAAAAATATTTAAGTTAAATGTTGCATTCAACTAATCTCCCTCTTAATTAATCAAATCATGATTAATGCTAATCCTAATCCATCCAATCTTCTAGCTTTTACAACTTGCACAATAAATCAATTTATTTGATTTATTATTTCTTCTATTATCATTCAAAATGACATCTTTATGGAATATACTTCAAATTTGAAATCTCCTCCCAATAGGGACTTGTCCTCCAACATGGCATTAAATCCTATTATATTGTCTCTTACATGTCTCCAACTTGGCATTTAAGACACTTTCTTTTTCCTCAACAAGCCAACTTTCAAATTTTCAAAATCCACCTAATAGCATTTATCATGCACAATAACCAAAATGTGCTCCACCTTTGTCCACTCACATGTTGAAAAGTGGCACTTGGTCATTGGTTGGTGTTTGATCCCACATTCATCCCATTTTCCTCATTCTCCATCACTCTCATCTATAATTAAGAGGCTCTCACTTTGATTTTGGATCCACAACATATTTTGAATTTTCTCATCCATTGTTCATCCATTTTCTCATTTTCATTGCTAGGTTATGCAAGAATTCAACCAAGGAGCATCAAATATTCATCAAGTCATCATTCAAGCTTACAAGGGATTGGGAAAGGGCCATTTTCCACATCAAAATGGTACCAATTCCCCCATGGGATTCAAAGTTTTCTTGCATTAGATAGGACTTGATAGTTTTTGTTTGTGTTCTTCATTTCCATTTCTTATTTTGCACATTTCAAATGAATTTTATGGGGAATGTTGATTGAACTTGCATAATGATCTAATTGTGTTTTTTTTCATGTTTGTGTAGGTCTAACATCGACATTCACATTTTGGTGCTAGAAGGACGAAAAATTTGAAAATTTAACACGTTTTTTCTTCAAAATTTTGTGGTTTTGTGAAGTTTTTGTGTCTATAGGAAAACTAGGTCGCTGACAGAGGAATTGTGCCACTAGCAGTCCAGTGGCATCATATAGCATTGCAAATAAACTCCAAACTATGATGTTGAGTCATTCTCGCCCAAAAATTTGAATTTTAAACTACAACGCTGGGGCACTTTTCTGTCACCAAATTTCTAAACTCCAAACAGTGTCGCTTGCTCAAAATAGCACTGCAATTGCACTCTCTATTTTTGTTGTAGAGTGCTACTATCAGTCCCAATGACGCTATACAATTCCACTAACTTCTTCAAACTACACCGCATCTATGGGGTAAAAGGCACTTTTCAGATTAATTTTAACATGTGCCTTTTTTTTATCTTGGCTACTTTTGACTACTAACTAGCTTTTGACCTCTATTTTTGTAGTTCTAACCAGTTTTTGTAGGTTGGATTGATCGAAGGTGAAGGAGAAAACAAAGATGAAGGCTTCTATGACATCATCATTTCATTGTATTAAGTTTTTTTAAACACTTTAAGGAGAAATCATAATCCCTTTTCTAAGGATTTGCTATCTTTCATGATTTTAGGACTCAATACATTTCATTTGGGCTCTAAAAATAACAACACAAAAGGATTAAAAAGAACCTTACACAACTTACTAGATTTTTTTTAAGGTTTAAGAATTGAACAAGAAACTTTCACTTTTCCCTTTGGTTCTTAAAAAGAATCCAATTATTACTTTGAGGGATTAAAAATGAACATGTGCTTTTATGTTTTGTAATCTCTTAGCCAAGGTAATAGCATCTAAAAGATGTATGTGCTTCTCTCGCACCTCATGGTGATCTTGAGAATCAAAAGGCTTTTTGTGATATTATGTTGTATAAGTGATTACCTCCGCACTTCAATTTGGGATTCTTAAAATTGAAGAAAATCTTGCAAGTGTGAGTGGAGTATATCATGTGTGTTCGAGCTCTTTGTTTCTCAACAAAGATTGATCAAACTATGGATGCACTTGCTCAATTTTGTTTATATTTAGAGGGCCTGCCTTGTGGAAAAAATTAATCACCCAAGGGAATGACCCAACCGGGAACACGCTAAATCTAAGTGACTTCCAATCAGTATATAAGTGTGGGTACTTGAGGAAATTTCAAGTATCACAAGGATTGTTTCGAAAAGAAGGGAAACAATGGTCTCTTGCCACATGGATGATCCCTCATGAACAAAATTCCTATACTAGAACCCTTTGTTTAAAAGACGAAAATCTTTAATCTATTTGTTGGTGCAAGAATGGTCATTCTGAAGCCGCCCCACATTTTTATGGCTTTTAGTAGAGATGAGAAGTGTGCCACGGGAGTTACATGGGTACTGATGCTTGGCTAACCTGAGAAGCAAGTGAACTGTAAGGGGGAGCCTGTGTGGTCAAGCATTTAATCATCCTTTGAAAGTAGGCATAGCTGGATTTATCCAAGTGGGGATTCAACAAATATTGTCTCAATATCCATAGGGTTGTACATGTTCTTGAAATCAAAACACTTTGCTTGGATCTTAAACATTGGAAACAAACATTCAACATCATTATCAAATTTCAAACCCTTTAGGAAGCAAATAACTTTCACAAAATTTGAGTGTTATTGCTTTCCCTAGGGATTCCATCCTTAGAAGATTCTAAGCATTTGAATTTATATCTCCATTTTCTCACTAAATTCAACAATAGGGAACCTTTGCCCTAATTTCCTTGATTTCCACATAATGGACTGTCTGGGATGAGAGGAAATTGGGATATTGGACATTTAGTTTGAAAACCTAATCAAGAATTGTTTGTGGTAAAAGGAACTCATTAAGCAAAGATAAGAAACAATTGAACCACATACATGTGCTCTTCCAAATGATTTACCAAAAGATCAACATCTGAAAACAAAAGTCGAAAGGTCTTAGTCAGAAATCTCACAAGAAAAGGTAGTCTATGCTTTAAAAATTTACAGAAAGATTGACCTTCAACTTTTACAAACGTGCATCAAGGAACAATCCAAATTTGTATTCATTTTACTATTGTCAAAATCCAAGTTTCTTTCAAAGGTTTGAGTATCTCACATAGGAAGTATTAGTATGTTCTTCAACACCTTGGTCTTGTAAACAAAAGTCTCTCTAAGTTTTTTAGGATCAAAACCAAAGCTTTGATCCATCCTTCAAACATCAAATCAAAATCACCTCATAAACAACTCTTGGAAATATTTTAAAAATCCTCTATGCTAAACTTTGGGAAAATCCTCTTGAAATTAAAACAAATCCAAATCATCTTGTTTGACTATGTGTGTGTGGATGGATCCTTTGCACACTTAGTCAAATTATAATCTTGTGGATAATTTCACTCTAAGAAAAAATTCAACCTCTTAGAGTTTATGAGTTCATCATCCCAAATAAAAATTAAAATAAAATAAAATCAATCCAAAATCAAAATCAAAATCAAAAATCAAAAATCAAAAATCAAATCCAAAGTCCTAAAGTTTAATAACCCCCTCAAGGTTTCCTAAGAGTTCAAAAATACACCAATCCTCCATCTTTAATTATCACTATCATCATCCTTTTTGATCCTTAAAATCTTAAACTTTATTTTTGCACCTAAAGATTAGATCAATCCACAGAATTAGAGGTTCATCTCTTACATTCTTGAAAATTGATCCCTATTTTATGGTTCAAACTAGGTCTCAACATAATAACATGGAAATGAACAAAGAAACATCAACTTCAAGTGACCTAAGCCAAACCAATTCTAAAATCAATCCCGTTGGGTCTAGCAATCCCACACTCAATCTTCCTCTATCATCACAAAATCCTCAAGAGGAAGGCCAAGTGGAAGACGTCACCAATAATGTCTTAGGGATGAGACAAGATGAAATAATTGAAATGGTTTAAAATCCTAAAACTCACATAATTGTCAATACCATGATGAGACTCAATCCCTCCCAATACATGCTTGAATTAGCTAAAGAAGGGGCTAAACTCCCTTCCGATTATGATGTGAGCACTATTGTGGAGAAACCTCTTGGGATCATGCCCCCAATTTCATCCACACCTCCATTTCAAAGCATCACTCAAAGCATCCCACAAATCACATCATCCATTGCTCCAACTCAACCAATTTTTAACAAGGGGAGCTCATTACTCCATGCATTGCAATCACATCCCCTTGTGAACAAGTTCTAAGATTTGGATGCGAACACTATCTTGGGTCAATCTGTCCCATTGAATCCATTACACCCACATGTTCCACTCACCTTTCAAGACCCAAATGACCCATCATCATCTTTTCACGCAACACCTGCATATCCTCTCAACACAAACTTCTATCCCTATGAATTCACAAGGAGGAGGTGGGCTATTTGGACTAGGGGGCATCTTTGACCCTTCATCTTCATCATTTCCTCAAGGGATTACACCACCCATTTTTCCACCGCTTCCACCCTTGCCATTAACATCCACAACACCCTTCGGTTTGTGGCTACCTCCTTTATCACCACTCAATCAAAATCAAAACAATCCCCCAATCATAAATCAAAACATCATACCAAATCCTCTGATATTTCCATCAATATCGCAACAATAGGTGGTAACCATCCAAATGACACAAGTAGTCACTACACCATCCATA
Organism: Sequoia sempervirens; assembly: GCA_007258455.2. Taxonomy (NCBI): domain Eukaryota; kingdom Viridiplantae; phylum Streptophyta; class Pinopsida; order Cupressales; family Cupressaceae; genus Sequoia; species Sequoia sempervirens. Next base: position 58,201 of record VDFB02144626.1, on the reverse strand, counting down.
AATGTGGTCTCTCAAGGACCAAGCACATCAATCGCACCGTCCAAGACACAAGTCCCCACCATGAATATGATGGTACCTCTCATCATGGAAACAAATACTATCCTGAATCTGCCACCACCACTGGCACCAAGACCAAGCATGGTCAATCAATGTAGCATCACGTTGCAAGCAACTCAATAGGCCTATGAAAACACATATTAGCAATTTCAAACACAACAAGCCTAAAACATGCAAGCTGCCCAACAAGTTGCTATACAAGCATAAGAAGCTCAAGCCACACAACAAGTGAAACAAGCACAACAAGCATAGTAGGCACTCAAGCCCAAGCCTTATTACGACAACAACAAGCTGCCCAAGCTACACAAGCCGCTCAAGCCGCGCAAGCCGCACAGGCTACACAATCCGCACAAGCTACATGTTGGAAAAATAAGGACACACAACTGAGAGGGGGGTGAATCAGTTGTGACAGAAACTTAAACTTTTCTTACTTAACTTAACTTAATCTCATATCTAATGAATAAGAAATTGACCACAAACAATTAACACATCAGAGAGATAGAGAACACCAAGATTTTTTGCGTGGAAACACTGTTAGGGGAAAAAACCACGGTGGATGTTAGTCCATAAGATTATACCCTATTAAAAGTATAATGAGAAATAATAAGGGGAATGCACATGAATTCAGCCACACTGCCTAGAGCTCACTACTCAAATACAAAAGGGACTCACTACCCAACAATACAGAATAGGATTAAAAATCCAAAGGGTACGAACTGAGAAAATAACTTTTCCACAAGCCTGATTACAGTTCCAATTAAGCTCATAAAACCTTCTTCACACTTCGCTCAATCTTCTTCACACTCTGCTCTGCAATTGAATGATATTTGCACATTCACACTGGGCACCTTTTCCACACACTACATCGATGAAACAATTGCACATATATATCTGCTACATGAGATTTCATCAGAACTTAGTCAGGTAGGAAAATAAAACATATTTTCAATGTCGACCCAAATTTACAAATAAATTTTTAATGTGAATCCACCAAGGTTGTCCACAACATAGTGGATACCAAATTAATATCTCCAACACAAAAATACTTTAATTAATTTCACCATGAAGATTCACAACACGCTACCACCAACATGTCAGCTAAGAACAAGAAAAACCAAAACATGTGCAAGAAAAGATCTTAACCAGGAGCTCTCTGATTAATGTGGAGGTACCACAAAGATAGATAATGATCTAGAGACATCAAATAATACCAAGAAACAATAGAGAAGCATCCACAATAACTGAGATTAATATAATCACACAATCTTCATTCAGGAACACTAACAGAGACCACATAAACACTGTTAGATCACAACACAATAAAAAATTCATGTGGACCTCTAAAAATTATGGTAGATGATCTAGATACACTCAATAATAAACCCTTTAATCCACATCAGCTAATATTCAACGTATGGAACATGACACCTTCACGACCTACATAGTTCCATTGGGAACCTAGAATACTTTCTTTTACAATTTTGTCAATATCTTCGACATATACAACCTTTACTACACCAAGTGCTAATAGTGTTGACATCAATGATAACCACACATCAACAACCATATCCATAGCATCCAACAATCTACCCCTTTGGCATTGAAGGAAATAGATGATGTGAAAAATACCATCAACCAATCACATTGACTTCTTCTCAACTGCACTTCTTCCCACAAGACTCTTCTCCTTAGAATTTTTTTACACAATCCACTTCTCCCCCTTTGACATCAATGGAAAAGGTGACCATGAAATTTCCACATACAAACTCTAAACCACATATTTGCACATCTGACTACTCCCCTTGAGTAGCAGCCTCATAAACATCAATCTGGATTAGAATAAAGGAATGAAGCTCATGGATTAATGCAAATAAATGCATCTTTTAGTTCTTATCAGGAGGGGTATCACCCCTACCATGCCTCTAAGGTAATCAAAAGTATCCTTCGGTAATGGCTTAGTAAATATATCTGTAATTTGTTCTAGTAGGCACATATTCCAATCTGACTTCTTTCTCATTCAATTTCACCCTTAAGAAATGAAACTTGATTGATATATGTTTAGTCTTGGAATGCAACACCAAATTCTTTGAAATATTTATTGCACTTGAATTGTCACAGTATATAGCAATAGGTTCTTCATATACCACATTGATATCTTTCAAAATCTATTTCATCCATATCACTTGAGTATAGTTATTTGCAGCAACAATGTATTCTGCTTCAGCAGTGGATAGAGAAATGGAATTCTGCTTTTTGCTCAATCAGGACATCAATTTCATCCCTAGGAAGAAAGCACCACCACTAGTACTGTTCATGTCATTTACATCTCCAACCCAATCAACATCAGTATATGCACTCAAAGTGAGATCATCATCCTTTGGATACCAAAGTCCAAAATCAACTGTTCCTTTCAGATATCTGAAGATTCTCTTCACAACAGTCACATGTGATTTTTTTGGATCATCCTAAAATCTAGCAACCATACATACAACATTCATAATGTCTAGCCTAGTCTAAGTTAAGTATATCAATCCACCAATCATTAACCTATATCTAGTTTGATAAAACTTAGGAGAATCATCATTCTATGTGAACTTAAATCCAGCCACAATGGGAGTACCAACAGGTTTTGAGTCATCCATTCCAAACTTATTCAAAAGTTCTCTCACATATTTGGACTTAGATATGAAAATCCCCTTGTCTAACTGAGTAACTTTTAATCCTAGAAATAAATTCATCTCTCTAGTCATACTCATCTCAAATTCATTCTTTATCTCATCAGCAAGCTTCATACATAGATTGTCATCTCCTCCAAAAATGATGTCATCAATAAAAACTTCTATAATTATCTCCTTATCATGATCTAGTTTGAAGTATAAGTTGCTATCAACAGTACCTTTAGTGAGTCCAAGATTCAGTAAATATTTTTCCAATCTAGCATACCAGGCTCTAGGGGCTTGCTTGAGTCCATATAGAGATTTCTTTAATCGGAAGACCATATCTTCCTTGTCAGTTAGCTGAAATCCATCTAGTTGTTTAATGTATACTTCTTCTTCTAGTTCTCCATTGAAAAATACCGACTTCACATCCATTTGATATATTTTATAGTTTTTGTATGCAACATAAGCAAGAAATAACCTTACAGCTTCAATTCTAGCAACATGAGCAAAGGTTTCTTCAAAATCAATACCTTCCATTTGAGAATACCCTTTACATACTAGTCTTGCTTTATTCCAGACCACTTCACCTTGTTGATTTAGCTTGTTCCTAAACACCCATTTATTACTAATCACATTCTTTTCTTTAGGCCTAGGAACCAGTATCCATGTGTCATTCTTTTCAATATGTGTCAACTCTTCCTTCATAGCTTCCAACCAATGTTCATCTTGACAGGATTCAATGACATTTTTAGGTTCAATCATGGAAATCAAGCAATATTCTTCTGCAATCTTTCTTCTAGTTTGCACTCCTTTATTCTTATCTCCTATGTTTTGAATGTTAGAATGGTTTAGCTTTAGATACCTTGGACTTTTGAGACATTCTTGAACTTCTGATTCTTCTGATCTTTCTTCTACACTTCTATTTGTCTGTGTTTCTTGACTAACTTGATTTTTTAGGAACAAATTGAGGTTGCTTTACTGGAACATATGGAATAATCTGAAGTAGATAATGTGTCTGAGAACTCTTCCCTTTGCTAGTATTGTCTTCATATGAATCATACTGGATGATTTGATAGAGTCCTCATCAACTCTGACATTTGCACTTTCAACCATCTTTCTCATTCTTTTGTTGTAGCACCGGTAGGCCTTGCTTTTAGTGGAGTAACCTACGAAAATCCCTTCATCACTCCTTGCATAAAACTTTCCAATATCATCATCTCTTTTTATATAACACTTTCTTCCAAAGATCTTGAAATATTTAATAGTAGGCTTGTAACCAAACCATGGCTCAAAAGGGGTCCTACCAGAATTACCATTAACATTTACCTGGTTTAAAGTATACACAACAGTGCTTACCGCTTCACTCCAGTACATTTGAGACACATTTCCTTCCATCATAATTGTTCTGGAAACATCCAAAATTATTCTATTCTCTCTCTGCAACTCTATTATGTTGAGGGGTTCGGGGAGTAGATAACTATCTTTTAATTCCATGCTCTTCACAAAAAGAGTTAAAATCTCTGGAGGTGAACTCACCACCTCTATCAAATCTCAGGCACTTGATTTCAGACCTTTCTCATTTTCTGCCATAGCCTTAAAACTTTTGAACTTTTCCAATGCTTCACATTTTTCTCTTAAGAAAGAAACCCATATCATTCTAGAGTAATCATCGATAATTAACATAAAGTACCTTTCTCCATGAATACGTCTGACTCTGGAGGGACCACAAAGGTCAGTATGTAGCAGCTCTAGCAAATTATTTGAATGAAACTATTTTTTCTGAAAGGAGACTCTAGTTTGTTTACCCATCTGACATTCCTTGCAGATTGTGTTAGTAAGCTTCACTAACTTAGGTAGATCTCTTACTACTTGAGTAGAACTTATCTTGATAATGTTGTCAAAATTTACATGACACAACCTCCTATGCAACAACCAGCATTCATCTACTTGAGAAATTAAACAACTCCCACTAGCAGTATTCAGGTGAAAGATATTGCCTTTTGTCTGTTTACTTGTAGCAATCATATTCCCAAAAAATTTGCGTATCTTGCATCTTCCATTTTTGAACTAAAGATCATAGCCCTTGTGCACCATCTATCCAACACTCAAATTTTTTTGCTTCAATCCTTCAACATAAAGGACATAATCAGTGTTATCCTTACCACCAAGACAAATAGATCCTCTGCCAAAAATCACACCAGCATTGTTATCTCCAAATCTAACAATCCCACTGTCATACTTCTCTAGACTCACAAATTTTCTTTTTATCACCGGTCATATGATGTGAGCATCCACTATCAATGATCCACTCATCCTTTTCTTCAACTCGAGCTGCAAGAGCCTTTTCATCTTTAGGAGATTCAGTAGCCACAAGATTATCTTCAATGGTAGCAATGAAACCCCATTCATCTTCATTTCCATTATCTTTATCATACTCATCATCAGTCATTACTTCTTCAGCAAAGTAACATCTCTTTTGGAATCTAGACTTTTTAGGCTTAGATCTAGGAACTCTTTCAGGACACCTTGATGTAAAATGACCTATTTTATTGCAAGAAAAACATTTAATAGGCAATGCATCTTCATACTTATCTTTTCCTCTGCCTTCTTGTTTTGCAATCAGTGTTTCCAGTTCTTCTACCTCTCTTTCTTTATCTTCAAGCTATTTCAGTTCATCATACTTTGATACTTTTTCTAGAATACTTTCCCAGACTGTATCTTTTCCTGTTACTTCTGGATACTATAACCTTGAATGTATATTCAGTATTTGGTGTAGATTCACCGAATTCACTTATTTCAAAAGCAACAAGCTTTCCAACTAGTGTGTCTCTTCACATCTTTGTTACTAATCTGATTTCTTCAATAGCATGAAATTTCACTTTGTAGGATGGAGGAAAGGATCTGAGTATCTTAGCCAAAATTTCATCCCCATCCACAAAACCACCAACACATCTAATATCCATCACTATCTCATCTAATCTCTGCATAAAATAAGTAATATTTTTATCTTCACCCATTTTCAAATTCTCATACTTTCCTTTCAAGCTATGTAGCTTAGCCATCTTCTCCTGTGCATATCCTTCATACAAGGTTTCCAGCGTTGTCCAAATCTCATGAGCTATCTGCAATCCTATCACATTAGCCATCTTTTAATCTATCAGAGCACTCACCAGAGCTTCAATAGCCCTAATATTATTTTGAGCATCTTTGATCTCATCAGGAGTGGAGGGACCATTCTGAGGAATAACATATGGATCTTTTGTAATCTTCTAGAAAGCTTCACCAATACATATTAGATGACATTGCATCCTAACTTTCCACAGTGAGTAGTTAGTGCCATCAAATCTCAGATTGTCCTTCTTGCATGTTTCCATCTCAGATCACCTCAAGCTTTTAGACTTCTTCGAAAGAACCTACTATAATACCAATTGTTGGAAAAACAAGGGCACACAACTAAGAGGGGGGGTGAATAAGTTCTGACATAAACTTAAACTTTTCTTACTTAACTTAACTTAATCTCAGATATGATGAATAAGAAATTGACCACAAATAATTAACACATCAAAGAGATAGAGAACACCAAGATTTTTTGCCTGGAAACCCTGATAGGGGAAAAAACCATGGTGGATGTTAGTCCACAAGATTATACCCTATTAAAAGTATAATGAGAAATAATAAGGGGAATACACATGTATTCAAGCACACTTCCTAGAGCTCACTACTCAAATACAAAAGGGACTCACTTCCCAACAATACAAAATAGGATTAAAAATCCGAAGGGTACAAACTAAGAAAATAGCTTCGGGAAAAGCCTGATTACAATTCCAATTAAGCTCAGAAAACCTTCTTCACACTTTGATCTGAAATCGAATTATATTCGAACATACACACTAAGCACCTTTTCCACACACTACATCAATGAAACAATTGCACATATATATCTACTACATGAAATTTCATCACAACTTAATCGGCCAGGAAAATAAAACCTATTTTGATTGTCGGCCCAAATTTATATATAATTTTTTAATGTGAATCCACCAAGGTCGGCCACAACATAGTGGAGACCCAAATTAATATCTCCAACACAAAAATACTTTAATTAATTTCACCACAAAGATCCACAACACACTACCACCAACATGTTAGCCAAGAACAAGGAAAACCTGAACATGCAAAAGAAAAGATCTTCAACCACGAGATCTCTAATTAATGTGGACATACCATAAAGATAGATAATGATCTAGAGACATCAGAGAATACCAAGAAACAATAGAGAAGCATCTGAAACAACTGAGATTAACATAATCACACAATCTTCAGGAACACTATCAGAGACCACAAAAACACTATCAAATCACAACATAATCAAAACTTCAAGCCGACCTTTGAAACTTCTTGTAGATGATCTAGATACACTCAATAATAAACCCTTTAATCCACATCAGCTAATCTTCAACGTACAGAACATGACACCTTCACGACCTGCACAATTCCACTAGGGACCTAGAATACTTTATTTTACAAATTTCTCAATATCCTTGACATATACATCCTTTAATACACCAAGTGCTAATAGTGTTGAAATCAATGACAACCACATATTAGCAACCATATCCACAACATCCAACACTACATAGGCTACACAAGTTGCCTAACAAGCACAAGCACAAGCTCAAGCTCAGGAATAAGCCCAATACCAAGCTTAGCAAGTAAAAGGACAAGAAGCCTAACAAGAAGCATATTAGAAAGCCCTACAACAGTACCAAGTGCAGCAAGAAGCAACCTTATTATCCCAACAACAAGAATTGTTGGCACAACAACAACAAGACCAATAACAAGCGTTGTTGGCGCGACAACAACAAGACCAACATCAAGCGTTGTTGGGGCAACAACAAGTGTTGTTGGCACAACAACAACAAGACCAACAACAAGCATTGTTGGTACAACAATAGCAAGACCAACAACAAGCGTTGTTGGTACAACAGTAAAAGCAGGCATATTAGTAAGCCTTAATCACACAATAGAGCTTGCAGCAAAACGCCACCAACACACCCAACACTCCACCCATCACTCAAACACTTCGACCACTTCAAAACACATTCACTCCACCCCCTAATCCACAAGATGAACTAACAACACAAATCAAATTTCTCTCACAAAAGGTGCTTGATCTCCAATCAGGGAAAACAAAAAGGACACAGAGCAACTTGTACCCCTATCCTTTCAATAGGAGCCTTGCAATGGTACCATTCCCCAAGGAGTTTGAAATCCCTAAATTCGACAAATATCGCCGAACGGGAAACCCTGAAGATCACATCAGGGTATTCCAATTACATTGCATGGAGGTCACATATGATGATACATATTTCATGCAACTATTTCGTTGAAGTTTGGGTGGTCCCACCATGGAATGGTTCTCTCACCTACCTCCTGGAATCAAAAAGTTTAAAGAGATCATAGATGCATTCATAAAAAACTATGCCTTCAATATCGATATGGATGTTAGTCTAGATGAACTATCTACGCTTAAACAAGCTAAGGGGGAATCATTCACTTCTTACAAAGATGGCAATCCAAGGCCAATAGGAGCAAATGGGCCATGTTGGAAGAACAACAAGTTTGCACCATCATTGCTAATGTTGAGAAAACCTTGGCATTTCATCTTAAGGTACAATTCATCACCACTTATGACCAATTGATCCCCAAGGAGCTCAGTATCGAACGAGCCCTTATTGCACAAGGGGGGACACCCACATATCAAGAAAATCAAGACAATCGCCCATCCACTAGCTATAACAAGAAACCATGCACATGGGTGAGGAACAAAAATGTCACCAATGAAAATGTGGTGGATGCTAAGTTCATAATTAGTGCTTCAAAGAAAAAAACCCAAACCTACCAACAATTGCAAAAAAACAATCAAAACAATACACAAACCAATGTGGTATCACAATAACCACCCAACAATTAGGTCAACAATTTGAATAATCAAGGGGGGCCACCCTCGCAAAATAGAAATCCCCCCAAACAAAAGTACACTACCCTTGAGGAACCAATTGAAGAAGTCATCAAGAAAATGATAAATGAAAATCTCATCAAAATTCCCACTTATGAGAACTATCCAAAACCCCAAGTGAAACTACCATGGTACAATGACAATCACCTTTGTGATTTTCAAAAAATCAAGGGACACACAACAACCAACTGCATGAGGTTGAAAAACTTGATCCAAGATTTCATTGATGATAAGATCATAAATGTTGAGCAACCAGTTGGGAATCAAGACTTAAAAATATACACGAGTCCGATGTCGAATTATAACGAAGGGAACAACCATGGAAAAAAAAACTATGCCAATGTGAACCATGTGTATGATCATGTTTACTCATCCATTGATGAAATGGTTACTATCATTAATATCAAGGGAAAAGTTGATTGTGGAGTCACCACACGCGGCAGAAAAGTCACCATTGTTGGACCATCACAACCACCTAGAGCATCCACTTCAAATCTGAGAATTGTTCCTCATGGATACAATTTCCTAGACTAACTAAAAAGAACCCCAGCTTAGATCTCCATCATAGAGTTGCTGAAGATATCACCGACACATAGAAAAATACTAGAGGAAGCATTGACCTCATCCACCATCTCTGCAGATCTTGATGCTGACCAATTCCAAGCTATGGTAAAAAATATCACCACCCCAACTCTCCTAGCGTTCTCCGATCAGGACTTTCCTACCCAACCATCTTACAATCATTCAGTCCACCTTGAAGTCCCGGTTCATAAAAACAAAGTAAAAAAGGTCTTCGTGGATGGGGGTGCGGGTCTAAACATTTATTCCCTCAAATTAATAAAGAATCTGGGATTCTCAGAGGATGCCATTGAAAAGGGTAAGGGCATCACAATCAGAGCATATGATGATTAGGAAAGAGTGTCTCAGGGCACTATTCAGCTCCCTATTCAAGTAGGTCCAGCCATTAAGGAAACCACATGCTAGGTCCTTGACCTTGATTTACCCTATAATATCCTTCTGGGGCATCCATGGATCCATGGGATGCAAGCAATTGCTTTTGACTTCCATCAAAGCGTCAAGTTCCCATATCAATATCAAGAGGTCATGGTTCATGGTGATCCTAAACCCTTTGCCAACTGCAAGATCCTAGAAGAAAAATACTATAAAATCCCCCAAGTACCAAAGAATGATGAAGGCCCTACCACTCTATATGTAGACCTAGCTACATTAGCCTCAACTTCTGATACAAAGACACCCATCATCCCTAATATATCTGAAATCAAGGTCATTATCCAAGACAATGGGTGTGGGGATTATAGAATGAAGAAGAGTGTTATTTTCATAGGAGAGTTACCTCAATCCCCTAGGACTCACGAGATACTCCAACCAGCTAAAAGATAATCCCATACCTTCAAAGCAAACCCTTCTAGATTCAGAAGTTGGGGGATCTAAGTCGAGAAATAGTAGATGAAAGAGACATATCCATTCTTCTATGTCAAGATGAAAGGCTCGTGCCTAACCTTCCCATGGATGAAAGCAACAAAGGACTACAAATGATGCTTAGTATGGGCTATGACAGAAAAAAGAAGCTTGGACAGAATGAAAATGGACTTCTAGTACCTCTCATTCCAGAGAAGCATATGAAAAATCTTGGCCTCAGATGTACCCCTCCGAGGGTGACCATACTTGGCAAAATTTTCTCAGTTAGAAAGGTCAAAACTCCCCCTCAATTACCAGTATCCACAGGTCTACCCTTAGACAACTTTACCTTTGACATAACTAATGTGTGTAGTAGTGATGAGGATCCCATAACTAACTTGCCTGTGCTTTTTGAAGATTCCTCCTTGCTCATGATTAGTACCTTGTCTTTTGAGTCAAACCATCAAACCCATGAAATAAACCTAGTCTATCCTCAGCTCATCGATTACGACCAACGAGGACCACCAATTACGGACACTTTAGAAAATGATGAGACGCTCTAAAAATTCATGGGATTATGGGATGCGGTACCATATGGATATCACAAGGTGGGGTTCAACATCATACTAGACACATAGGCCTATTACAGGGAAATAATTGAATCCTTCAGTCACAAAAGTGAAAATCTAAGAATAATCTCTAGGTCTTTGAGTGAAAACCACACTGTGGCACTCTTTGGCCCAAAAAAAGTAAAAATAAGGGACATATCCAATGGTGAAAACCTCTCTAAGGTGCCAGAGGATGAAGGATTCAATCTTCCTCTCAGTGCAATTCATCAAGAGAAGTCAGCAATATTAGCAGAGAGGTGCAATCTTGTCAACTTGGGAACAGAGGAACTACCACACATAACATTCTATGTAGAGTCACTTCTCACAGAAGAACAAGAACTTCTAGCCGCGTTCCTAAAAGAAAGGAAGATAAACTTTGCATGGACCTATGCTGACATGCCTGGGCTTGATCCAGAGGTTGTGGTTCATCACCTAGTTGTATATCCTGAAGCAAAGACAATAAAAAAAATCTCAGGAAGATGCATCCTCAAATAGCATTATTAGTCAAAATGGAATTACAAAAGCTTCTAGATGTAGGGTTCATACAGCCAATTGACTATCTAGAATGGGTCTCAACCCTGTACCTATTTCAAAGTCCACTGAAGGAATTCACATCTAAACATATTTCAGAGACCTCAACACGGCATGTCCCAAGGATAAATTTCCACTTCTGAACATTGACATGATCATGGATATGATGGTAGGACATGAGATGCTATCATTGATGGACGGGTTCTCAGGCTACAACCAGATCATGATAGCTAAAGAAGACCAACATAAAATGGATTTCACTTGCCCATGGGGGACATATTGTTGGAATATGATGCTATTTGGGTTGAAGAATGTAGGAGCTACCTATCAGAGGGCCATGACACTAATCTTTCATGACATGATCCACAAAATTGTGGAATATTATGTGGATGACATATTGGCTAAATCAAAGAAAAGACAAGGTCACATAGTTGCATTGGGCTCCATCTTTTATAGGCTAGAGGAATATAAATTTAGACTCAACCCAAAGAAGTGTGTCTTTGGGGTACAATCAAGAAAGCTCCTAGGGTACATTGTATTCATGAGAGGAATCGAGGTAGACCTTGCCAAAGTTAAGGAAATCCTTGAAATGGAGGCACCTAGAACAATGAAGTATCTAAGAGGCCTACAAGGAAGACTCTAGTCCATCCGTAGATTCATAGCACAACTATCAGACAAGACAATCTTTTATTCTCATCTACTCCACAAGGAGGTAGCATACAAATGGGATGAGGAATGTGACCATGCCTTCAACAAGATCAAGGAATACTTACTCACGCCACTGATTCTCATGCCACCCATTCCAGGAAAACTCTTGATCTTATACATATCAGCAACAACAAGAGCTATTGATACTCTCTTAGCTCAGCATGATGAAAATCGAAAAGAGAGAGCTATCTATTACATTAGCAGAACCATGGTGGGGCACGAGCTGAACTACACACCCATTGAGAAAGCTTTCCTAGCAGTTGTCTTTGCAGCTCAGAAATTTAGACATTACATGCTAACACACAAGATTAAACTCATTACAAAGATAGACCCTCTTAAGTACCTACTATCTAAAGCAACTCTCACATGGTGAATGACTAACTGGGTTATGATCCTGACAGATCATGATATTGAGTATGCATGGTGCAAGAGAACCTCTTTGATTTCTTGCCTCCATGAGGCCATTTGTAAATGGTTTCTCTATTTTGTGTATTGGGTCTTATAATAAGGTTTATCAAACCATTTTAGAGGTGTTTGAGTCATAGGAAGCCATATTTTAAGTCATTTGTCAAATAATGCTTAAAGTTGTTCCATATTGTTAAAAAGTTGTCATAACTGCAAACGTGGAAGATGAAAGGTCATGGGAGTCTAGGTCATTGATAGGAAGATAAAAAGTAGTTGGAATCTGATGAGTCATTTTGTATTGCCTTCAAAAAGGAGTTAGAATCTTTTGAGAACTTGATGGGTGATTGTAGGAATTCAATTTAATGAATAAAATCACTGTTTTAGAGCATTTTCTATAGAATTCTTCCAAGTTTTAGGTGTTGTATGGTTTGTATGGACTGAGAAACATGAAAAATTGATTGTAAATGTTGATGCTATCAATCACCTTCCATTTGGCACAAGTTAAATACATTTTGGTTATTCTTTGAGCAAGATATTGAGATTTTTGTGAAGACAGTCCCAAAACTTGTTAGGGTAAACAACAAGGTAACTAAAGTGGATTTTTGTTCATTTATTTGGTGAAACATCCTGATTCTTTGCAAGATTAGTCTTACATGAATGTTATTTCATATTCAAATGGAATTGAATGAAAGACACAGGGTTGAAGGCTTGTAAGGTTGAAGATTGACTAAAATTTTTGAGTGTACAGTCTGTAGTAGAGTTTCAAGAAGGATTAACCTTGGGGTTTATTAAAATATTCATGATAATGGACATATAATGAACCTTTAAGGTTTTATAGATCAATATTGCTATGTTCCAAACACCGGCTAGGAGAAATTGATGGTAGAATGTTGATATTCAATAAGCCCTAAAGGAATGAAACCTAGTTAACCCTGTTTTGAATGATATCAGACCTAGTTTTATCACTACCTTGCAAAGTAACACATAATGTGTTTTTCATATGTTTTAGAAGACATGAAGGGGTATCTAAAACACTAAACATAGTTTTGAAAGGAGGTATGTATTGTAAGTTGTGTCGGATAGTTGCAAGACTGAGTACTACTAGGAATACAAAGGGTTAATGAAGGAATCAAAACCAAAACATGAAAAAAACATTCTTGGGGTTTGTAAGGAATTGATACATGTTGTTTCAAACTTAACAAAGAGGTCCTTAGTGTTGGTTTAGTCATTTGGGTTTGGAAAGGTGAAGTTAAGGTTGTGGCTTAAGAGTACCATTGAAGCATATTCAACACAGTCATAATACAATGAATCATTTGAAAGGGAAGGCTTTGTAAAGAGTTTAGTATATTTATTTTAACTCATTTGAAGGTGTCTTAAGCATATAACTAATTGATTATGGCTCAAAGGCTCATGCTTTTGTTTATGATCAAAGGTTTCATTGTATACATTGGAAGTCAATTAGAGAAGAATGGCCATTAGTTACTGGTTTTTTAACTTAAATTGATGTTTTTTATGTTTTCTAAGATGGTTGAAGGTTGGTACTAGATTGAGACTCTAATTACGGTGTGATGTTGATGTTTTGAAGGCTTATGTTCCTTGAGGAGTGAATAAGTGAATGAAAGTTGAATAAACAAACAAGAATTGTTGTGAGTTTGTCTAATGAGACTGAGATTGTGTGTTTCTTCCTCTAGCATTGCATCAAATTGATATTAGAGCTAGCAAGGTTCTATTGGTTGGTTGAATTGATGGTTCAATGTTGAAGTTGTTGTTGCTTATGATGAGTTGTTGAGTCTGGTTGCAGGTGCTTGATCCATCTAAGATGCAGACTAGAATTTTGTGAGTTTGTGGTTGTGTGCAGGTTAAGAAAGAACCTGGTTGATGGTTTCCAAAAGACTAGGGAGTGAAAAGGGGAAACACCTAGGTGAGGAAAGGATGTTTGTTGAGTTGTATTGTGTTGTAGTTAGAGCCATATGGATAGTTTTTTGTGAAGCACTTGAAGTTTCAGCCTGAAGAGTACTCCACTGATGGGACTAGTTGAGAAGATGAAAAAGGTGATTGGTTAGAGAAGGTCAAGGATGAAAAATTGGGAAAAAGGGATAATTGTTGAAGAGAAGCAGATTGCAAGGACAGTCGTGTGTCCTTGGTTGAGAAAGAGTTGTGAAAAGTTGAGAGTGGTAAAAGGGAAGTCTTGTGTCCTTTTGAAGAGTTTGTGAACTTACTGAGTAGAGAAAAAGAAAAGGTAAAAGGAAAAGAGAAAGTGAAGGAAATGATGTATACAAAGATAAGGTAGAAGGTTGAAAATACAAAGGACAAAGTGCAAAGGAATTGGAAGATCAAGAAGAAGACAATTCAAAGGGGCTTGAACTCTTTTTCCCCCGGGAGTTTGTTGCAGGAGCACCTATTTGATTTCTTGCCTCCATGAGGCCATTTGTAAATGGTTGCTCTATTTTTTGTATTGGGTCTTATAATAAGGTTTATCAAACCATTTTAGAGGTTTTTGAGTCTTAGAAAGTCATATTTGAAGTCATTTGTCAAATAATGTTCAAAGTTATTCGATATTGTAAAGAAATTTTCATAAGTGCAAATGTGGAAGATAAAAGGTCATGGGAGTCTAGGTCATTGATAGGAAGTTAAAATGTAGTTGGAATCTAATGAGTCATGTTGTACTTCCTTTAAAAATGCTTTGGAATCATTTGAGAACTCAGTGGGTGATTTTTGGAATTCACTTTAATGAATAAAATCACTGTTTTATAGCATTTTTTACAAAATTCTTTTGAGTTTCAGGTGTTGCACAGTCTGTACGAACTAAGAAATGTGAAAAATTGATTGTAAATGTTGATGCTATCAATCACCTTCCATTTGGTACAAGTTTCATGTATTTTGGTTATTCTTTTAGAAAGATATTGAGATTTTTGTGAAGACAGTCCCAAAACCTGGTAGGGTAAACAACAAGGTAACTAAATTGGATTTCTCTTCATTTATTTGGTGAAACATCCTGATTCTTTGTGAGATTAGTCTTGTATGAATTTTATTTCATATTCAAATGGAATTGAATGAAATACATAGGGTTGAAGGCTTGTAAGGTTGAAGATTGACTAAAATTTCTGAGTGTACAGTCTGTAGTAGAGTTTCAAGAAGGATTAACCTTGGGGTTTATTAAAACATTCATGATAATGGACATCTAATGAACCTTTAAGATTTTATAGATCAATATTGATGTGCTCCATACACTGGCTAGGAGAAATTGATGGTAGAATGCTCATATTAAATAAGCCCTAAAGGAATGAAACCTAATTAACCCTGTTTTGAATGCTATCAGACCTAGTTTTATCACTACCTTGCAAAGGAACACATAATGTATTTTTGATATGTTTTAGAAGACATGAATGGGTATCTAAAACATTGAACATAGTTCTAAAAGGAGGTATGTATTGTAAGTTGTTTCTGATAGTTGCAAGACTAAGTACTACTAGGAATACAAAGGGTTAATGAAGGAATAATAACCAAAACATGAAAACAACATTCTTGGAATTTGTAAGGAACTGATACATGTTGTTTCAAACATAACAAAGAGGTCCTTAGTGTTGGTTCAGTCATTTGGGTTTGGAAAGGTGAAGTTAAGGTTGCAGTTTAAGAGTTCCATTAAAGCATATTCAGGACAGTCATAATAAAATGAATCATTTGAAAGGGAAGGCTTTGTAAAGAGTTTAGTCTATTTATTTTAACTCATACAAAGGTGTCTCAATCATAGAACTGATTGATTGTTCCTCAAAGATTCAAGTTTTTGTTTATTATCAAAGGTGTCATTGTATACATTAGAACTAAATTGGAGAAGAAGGTCCATTAGTTACTGGTTTTTTGGCTTAAACTGATGTTTTTATGTTTTCTAAGATGGTTGAAGGTTGGTACCAAATTGGGACTCTAATTAGGGTGTGATGTTGATATTTTGAAGGCTTATGTGCCTTGAGGAGTGAATAAGTGAATGAAAGTTGAATTAAAAAACAATAATTGTTGTGAGTTTGTCTAACGAGACCGAGATTGTGTGTTTCTTCCTCTAG
This sequence comes from Sequoia sempervirens, assembly GCA_007258455.2. NCBI lineage: Eukaryota > Viridiplantae > Streptophyta > Pinopsida > Cupressales > Cupressaceae > Sequoia > Sequoia sempervirens. The sequence goes on along the minus strand of VDFB02144626.1, from coordinate 41,736 downwards.
CATTGCATCAATGTGGAATGAAAGGATTTTAAAGGACACGGAATATTAGATCAACCGGTAGAAGCACCCATATATGTAGAAAATCCACTTGTATCAGAGTGTCCTAATGAATCAATCTTCAACCTAAGTGTGGCAGATCACTGAAAAATGTACTTTGATGGATCCTACACACAACACGGGTTTGGAGTAGGGATCTTCTTCATCACCCCACAAGGGGATTGCATTAAAAAATCATACAAGTTGTCATTCCCTTGCACAAATAACATCACAGAATATGAGGCTCTTGTCATAGGGCTAAGAATAGTAGTGCAATGTCAAATAATGGAACTGAAGGTATACAGAGATTCACAACTCATAATCAACCATGTCAACAATGAGTATCAAACAAAGGATGACAAGCTAACTCCATACAAGAAATTGGTGGAAGGTCTCAAGGAGTCCTTCATTGTTATCAAATTTGAGCAGCTACCAAGAGAAAACAATAGAGTGGAAAATGTAATGGCTACAATCAGATTACTCCTAGAAATCCCACGCAACATCCCAAAGTAGGAATTCCTTATAGAGCAGCTTCCCCTACCTACATTTGAGGTACCAAAGTCTGAATTTGTGTGCGAAATCGGTTGTCTCAATGATCCTTGATACCATGATATATACAGTTATCTAAGAATAGGAGTCCTCCCAACCGACATAACCCCAAACCTCAAAAGAGCCTTTGTCAAAAAGTCATCCTATTTTGTCATCCTAGGAGATACCATATACCGTAGAAGCATTGAAGGAGCCATGTTATGTTACTTAAACACTGAGGATGAATTGACCGCCTTAACTGAGGTACATAATGACATATGTGGTTCACACTTGAGTGGTATGACCTTGGCCAAGAAGCTGCTGAGGACAGGGTACTATTGGCCTACCATGGAAAGAGGAGCACCTGACTATGTCCGGAGGTGTCTACAGTGTTAGCAGCATGGGGAGATCATCCATGCACCAACTCAAGAGCTCCACCTGATTGTCACACCTTGGCCCTTTTCATATTGGGGGCTCGATCTCATTGGAAAAATTACCCCCACTTCATCTAGTGGACATAAATTTATCATTACTACCACTGAGTATTTCACAAAGTGGGTGGAAGCCATCCTCATGACATATATTACTGAAAGCAGATATCAAACTTCATCCTGAACTACTTAATTTTTCATTATGGTGTCCCTCAAGCCATTATCTTAGATAATGGGGTACCTTTCAAGAATCAGGATGTTCGCAACCTATGGCAAAAATTCAAAATCCAACATCACTTTTCCACTTCATATTATCCCCAAGGAAATGGCCAAGTTGAGGCTACAAATAAGACCATCCTAAAAATCCTCAAGAAGATGGTCAATGAAGCTAGTCGTGATTGGAACCTTCAATTGAATCTCGCCCTATGGGCCTATCGAACAAGTATCTACACACCAATAGGTGCCACCCCCTTTTCCTTGGTCTATAGATTAGAAGCCATATTACCCATTGAGATCGAGCTCCTGTCACTCAGAATATCATTGCAAAATGTCATCACAGATGAAGGATACCAGGTATCATGACTAAATGAGTTGGAGTTATTGGATGAGAGGCGTATGGATACCTTAAACCATTTGCAGGTGTATCAAAACTGACTTAAATGAAGTTATAACAAGAGGATCAGGAGTCAGACCTTCCAAGTAGGAGAGCTTGTGTTGAAGGAGAACTAGAAGAATGTTCGAAATCTAGATAGTAAGGGAAAGTTTGAACCCAATTGGTTGGGACCCTTCATCATCACCACAAGCTACAAGTCAGGGGCATATCAATTATCAACACCTGAAGGGGAACCTCTGTAGGAGCCCATGAACAACTCCCATATCAAAAAAAATTATGCCTAATCTTTTAGGGTATAAAACCAAAAATACAAAAAAATGAGAAAATTTCTTGAAAAAATGGTCACCCTAATGAAAACCAAGCAAACAGGCATCTTGGTGACAATAAAAAAATTAAAAAAACATAAAAATCCAAAAAAATCTGAAAAAGGATTGAAAAATAGTAAAGAGAAAAATTGTCCTCTAGTGAAAACCACTTCAGTGGAACTTTGGGCAAGTACCTTGGTGAAAACCTAGCAAACAAGCACCTCATGTAAATAAGCACTTTCCATCCACCAGGATCTCTGTGAATCATTTTGCATCATCCATCCATTACGCTTCCATCATCCATCACCCATCCACATCCACACATTAGCTTGGTCTTGTACTCGTGTCATGATCCCTCCTAGTACTACTCAACTGATCCTTAAGGTTAGTTTGTCCTACCTATATCAGAGTAGTCTATTGCATCACGCTAGGGGCATGTTCTCATCAAATCAAATTCATGTATATTCTTCAAGTCTTCCCTAAAATAGAAAAAATATGAAAACATTTAGAGAATAAAAACATCCAAAAAAATTCATAAAACCAAGAAAATCCAAGAACATTCAAAACATTAAAAGTCCAAAAACAAGTCAAAAAGTTAGTCGAAAAAGTAAAAAAAAGAGTCATCTTGTCAAACTACGTCATCTCTAAGCTTTGAACGTAGGTAAGGTTGATCTTTGATCATCCCCCGAGACACTCAAGTCAGTCCTTTAGGAGTCTGTCATGATAAACTGACAATCCATTTTTTCATATCTTATCAATAATTGAGTTTGTGTTAGTCAAACTACGTGGTCTTTGTGTGTATAATGTAGGTAAGGCTAATCTATTGATCAGCCCCCGAGGCCCCTAGGATAGGTCTTTAGGTTAGTCTCTTGGTCAAAATCTCAAAAAACACCAGAACATTGGAAATTTTTAAAATCAAAACACTTGTAAAACATCTTAAAAATAACAAAAACAACCTCAAAACATTTTAAAAAAATCAAAAACATCCAAATATTTGAAAAAAACCATCCATCCCATCTCGCTATCACCTGTAATAAACATCCACTCATAATAAATCATCGTCATCCTCAACCTTTGGTAAAATAATTGGAAACAAGTCTAGCAGGATAAAAGTGAAAACTAAAATGTCAAAGTCTCAAGTCTAGGTTAGTAGGTAAACAAGTTGGTCAACTTTTGGTATTAATAGCTCATCATCTAGTCAATCCCAAATCATCTAATAACATCATGTCCTAGGATGCATCCTCCCTACAATGGCCATCAACATCAAGCATCACCATAGTTTAGTCTTGGCTAGCAGTATGAAGAAAATTAGCTTGTTTGTTTACTTGACCTTGGTCTTTTGGTTTATCTTATTGCACCCATTCCAATGACCTCTTGATGGTGTCTAAACAAAGGGATTTAGAGAGAAAGGAATGGGGCAATGATCATTATCTTTTTATCTGTTGTTCTTGTTGGATATTCTTGTAATATAACCTTGGTCATACATGCTTTGTTTGGGTGTAGGGAGGGTGTTTTAGGTGTCTTGTTGACCACATAGAAAGGCTTGAATTTCTATGTTTTGGTTTGAGATGTTTGGAATATATGAACTACATTTTGAATAAAGTTTCATTTGTTAGGTGTGAACAGGAGTACACCTATCTGATTGTCAAGTCAAAGTCCATCACACTAGGTGCAACACCATCTTGATTCTTTATACCTTGATGCATCGTGCCTACGCGTATTATCAAACATAAGGTAAGTATCCCTTTTAAAGTCCCAATTCCTAATAAGCATCATCGTTTATCATCATCTCTAATAAATTCTTGTAGATCATGAACTTGTTGGATCCTCTTGTCTTCATCTCATTTCTTCTTTCTTCCACGCTAACATTATACCATGATAGTTAATCATCATCACCAATGCATCCATCCTCCATCCACAAACTTTCAACATGTTGCATATCATTCACATGCATTATATTTTCATCATTGCATAATATAAATATGTTAATCTAAGTATCTCATAAACCATACATTTACATAAAACATCCATTGCATAATCATATAGGCATCATCACATCTTCCATCTCAAATGCACTGCATCATCATTTTAAGTTGTTTAGAATAATATAGATTGGTTAGTCTAAGCATCTTAAAACAGTCTCATTTGCATCATCATCATGTCATTCATGTGTCCATCTTGAACCTCTTTGTTGCGAGATCAACCCTCAAATCAATTTTTTTGGTCGATCTCTCGAGGGGGCATTGTACCAGTATACTTCTTTTTGCTGGGGCATCCAAAAAAAAAGTTTTTTTTTGAATTTTGATCTCGGCAAGGTTATTCTTTGAACCAACACAGTAGGTACATTGCTTCAAAGAGGGAAAAAATGTAGACACATAAAATGTACATGCATCTAATCCAAATTCACTAATTTAAATTCGTAAATTTCATCATATTTCCTCTTTTAATTAAATAAATCAATCTTTATTTAATTAAATGATATTTCCCCTTCTAATTAGATAAATCAACTTTATCTAATTAAATATGTCATTCTATTTAATTAAACCATATTCTTCTCTTTAATTAAATAAGTCAATTTTATTTAATTAATCTCCTAAATTCATCTCTTTAATTAAATAAATCAATTTTATTTAATCAATTTTCTAAAGTTCTCCATTTAATTGAATAGATCAAATTTATTTAATTAAATCTCTAATGTTCTTTATCTTCTCATTTAATTTAAATAAATCAAAATATTTAAGTTAAATGTCACATTCAACTAATCTCCATCTTAATTAATCAAATCATGATTAATGCTAATCCTAATCCATCCAATCCTCTACCTTTTGCAACTTTCACGATAAATCAATTTATTTAATTTATTATTTCTTCTATTATCACTCAAAATGGCATCTTTATGGAATATACTTCAAATTTGAAATCTCCCCCCAAAAGGGACTTGTCATCCAACATGGAATTAAATCCTCTTACATTGTCTCTTGCATGTCTCCAACTTGGCATTTAAGACACTTTCTTCTTCCTCAACAAGCCAACTTTCAAATTTTCAAAATCCACCTAATAGCATTTATCATGCACAATGACCAAAATGTACTCCACCTTTGTCCACTCACATGTTGACAAGTGGCACTTGGTCATTGGTTGGTGTTTGATCCCACATTCATCCCTTTTTCCTCACTCTCCATCACTCTCATCTATAAATAAGAGGCTCTCACTTTGATTTTGGATGCACAACTTCATGCAAAGACATTATCTTCTAATTTTGAATTTTCTCATCCATTGTTCATCCATTTTCTCATTTTCATAGCTAGGTTATGTAGGAATTCAACCAAGGAGCATCAAATATTCATCAATTCATCATTCAAGCTTACAAGGGATTGGGAAAGGGCCATTTTTCACATCAAAATGGCACCAATTCCCCCATGGGATTCAGAGTTTGCTTGCATTAGATAGGATTTGATAGTTTTTGTTTGTGTTCTTCATTTTAATTTCTTATTTTGTGCATTTAAAATTAATTCTATGGGGAATATTCATTGAACTTTCATAATGATTTAATTTTTTGTTTGTTCTTCATGTTTTTGCAGGTCTAACATCAAAATTCACAGTCTCATGAAGCTCGAAGACCATTATTATGTGTCGCCTTATCAAAGTTATTAGGACATATAAATTTGGTATGGTTAGAGTATGATGAGAAGCCTAAACATGGGCATGGATTTCTCATTATACAGTGAGAAGTTGATATAGAGGTATGAATTTCTCGCTAAGCCAACCTTTGGATACTCACTCAGTGAACAACCTAAAGTTTTGTTGCCTCAGAGTAAGCGTGCATTTTTTGGAAAAATAGCTTAGATCTGATCCACATCATGTTGGACAAACATTCAAAGCTTGATCCACCTCATTTTTATTTTTGCTTGTTTTTGTTTCTTTTAGTTACTGGCATTGCATGTTTGTGTATCTTGATGCTACATATCATACACCTGGTGCATGTCCTTTTGTGCTTATGTTGGTTTGACATAGGATCTTGGATCCTAGGTGCTTGGTTACCTCCTTAATATTTGTTATCCTAGACCATCCACATTGGTACAATTGCACCCCTCTTGAATGTCTACTTTAGTGTGAGTTTAAAGCAAGTTCATCCTCTCACTAAACTAGGGACTAAATGTAGTGTTAGAAAATGTCATCATGAACATTTTCACACTTAATTTTGGAATAATTAATTTCAAAATGAACCAAATGGACCTAATCTAGTTTTGTAATTAATGTGTTCTACACATTCACATGGGATTTAGGGCCCTTTTGAGCTAAATAGACCTAATTTTTCCTTAATTTAGCATTGTAAAGTGTATTTATTTACACTTTCACATTGAATTTTGGGCCCTCTCACATTTATGACATTTATATCATCATTAATAGGCCCCTAAGACCCCATATTATACATCCCAAGTTATATTTTAACAAAAAACCTGACAATATCAACAAATAAACTTAATTTCTTAACACCCTAACACTTTCTCTCTCGAAATAGGCCCTGTGGGACCCATACACCACAAATTTTGTATGAGTCCCATTTGGCCTATTTTTAAGGTTTTGAGTAGGAAAATTTGGGATTTAAGTTCAAATTTCATGAATGTCGGCCTGTGGGATCTAATTAATGGGATATTAGATTGATTTCCTATATAAAAAAGGTCTCAAATCATTATTTCAATAAGCATTCATGATATCAAGTCAAGCACTCAAGAGTTAGGCATTCCAAGACTTTACAAGATCATCAAGGGAGCATTCAAGATCATTTCTAAGGCATTCAAGGGAAAAATTCTTCATCATTTGTTGCAACAATTCAAGATCCATTATCATGCCAAGATTATCAAGCATCAAGCATGTTGTTGAGCTAGTATTGTGATGTAGCATTGTAGATCCAAGATCAACCATTGTTCTACACCTATTGTTAAGATCTAGATCTACATCCATCATGTCCACTTCATGTTGAGTTGCAAATTTACAAGACACCATTTACAAGGAATCATTCAAGATCTAGGTGTCATGGAGCATGAAGTACCTTTGAAGATTAGCTTACAAGCTTGGAGAAAGTTGTTGGAATTGTCCCCTCATTTGCAAGGTCGTAATCTTCACTAAAAGGTCACCTACAACCCCAAAATCAGGGTTTAGGATCCAAAAATTGATTAAGAAGGATGGAGAAAACATTGAAGACCAGATTCAAAATTTGAAGTTTCCAAAAACACTAACTAGACTCATACACTAGGCATAGTGTATGAGTCCCAATTTAGGTCATTTTTCAGATTTTTGTAGTTTTGGATACCCTTTTTCCATAAACCAATTCTTGCACAGACACCCAAATCTGGGATTCATACACCCAGACTGGTGTATGAGCCCTAGTAGGCCTAAATTTTAGGTTATTCAGCATTTCAGGCCTCCATTCAAGCTCTCTCAGGTTTCTAGGTGCTCCTCTTTACTTTTCCAGTATGATGTTCTGATTTATTTGCATTTATAGTTCATTTAGTGAGGTTTTATGCATCATTGAGTTCAATCATTAGATCTTGCATTCCATACATTTTTCCAAGCCCTAGCTTGGTGGTGAACCCCTCATTAGTTTTCAATTATACCCTAGGATACCCTATTGTTAGATCTCTTGCTTCGTTCTTCATTGGATTGAGCTCTCCAGGGTTTCCTTGAATGTGGAGTATAGAAATCTTGTTTCCCTAGGTCCTAAAACCCTTAGGATGACAATTTTCTATGTTTCAGTTAGGAAATGTGTCTCAACCTTAAATACTAATGTTAAGCCTTTAAAAATTTGTAAATTTCAAGCTATAGATCTCAAAAATATAGTTTTAGGGTTTTGGAGATCCTTTTTACACTAAAAATTTGTCAAAATGGGCCTTTACTAGAGCATTTTGGTTATAACAGGGTATGTGCAAGATCATGATGGTCCAAAAAGTGGCAATATGATGGGTATGTGGTTGGCAACTTTTTTTTTGTTATGAAATAACTTGCACAATGGAAGAATATGATATGAAATATGCTGAAAATACTTGATAATAACTGAGAATAACAAGCCACTTCGATTGGGAAAACCTCCAAATATCTCTAATGAGAACACACTTCACAACTTGATGATGAAATAAGACTCACAACCTCCTATATATACCTATATATGCCAAGGATATCACCTAGGCCAACTTAGACACACCTATATAAGACTTAGGCCGACCTAAACAACTAAATAACAATATACTAATGATGATATGACTTAATAGAGAGTTAAGATAGCCACAAGCCGACTATTCATAACCCGATGTACAATAATATTAAGGGCGTAGCATGCCCCCCTTCTTCAAAGAAGCATTGTCCTCAATGCTAATCAAGTTTGGAAACTTTTGAATGAACTCCCCATCTTCCCATGTGGCATCTTCAACTGGTAAATTCTTCCATTGGATGAGATACTCAGTGATAGTTCTATTCCTCAGCTTCTTGTGCGTGTTTGACGAATGCACTCTGGTTCCAAAATGATTCTCCCTTCTTCATCCAAATTTCGTGAAGTGCTGTTTGGAGGGAATATTATGCCCAATTACTCTTCAAACAAGAAACATGAAAACTGGATGTATCTCTTTGTTGCAGGTATGCGTTCCGCTTGTAGGCAACACTACCGATCTTCTGCATGATTTGGTATGGACCATAATACTTTAGAGACAACTTATTATTCTTTCTTTGCTTCTTTAGTGAGATTTGTTTATAAGGCTGCAATCACAAGAAGACCTAATCCCCAACTTCAAAACTTCTTTCACTACGATGTTGGTCTGCCTATTGTTTCATTCAATTTTGTGCCATGGCTAAATTCTCCTTGAGTCCTGAAAGTACTTGTTGTTGATGAAGCAAGTGGTCTTCTACTACCTGAACTCTTGGGGACACCTTAATTGATGATGTGATGGAAGGAGGATGATATTCATAAAGTGCCAAAAATGGAGACATTTTTGATGAGCTATGAAAAGAAGTGTTGTACCACCATTCCGCGAAGTAGTAGCCAATCTACTGCTAGGGTTGTTTCTGCGAAGTGAAACAACGTAGATATCCTTCAAACACTTATTAACAACCTCCATTTTCCCATCTGATTGAGAGTGGTATGAAAAGCTAAGAGCCTATTGGGTACCCAAACATGAGAATAAATCTTTCCAAAAGTGACTAGTGAGGATAGGATCACGATCACTAACAATAACTTTAGGTGTACCATGTAGCTTTTGGATATTCTCCAAAAAAGCTCTAGCCACTGCACTTGCTGTAAAAGGATGTGCTAATGCAATGAAATGTGCATATTTAGTGAGCCTATCAACCACCACCATGATGACATTATGACCTTTAGATTTGGGAAGCCCTGTGATGAAGTCCATGGATATCTCTTCCCAACGCTGGCCAGGAATAGATAAGGGTTGCAAGAGACCTGGTGCCTTAATTGTCTCCCCTTTATGCCTTTGACACACCAAACATTCAGCCACAAATTTTTGAACATCACCCTTTAGCCCTTCCCAAAAGAAATCTTGCTTGACTCGATGATATGTCTTCAAAATCCTGAATGACCACCCACTGGAGACTCATGCAACTCTGTGAGAATCTTGATTTTAAGGTTGGAATTCTCGCAGAGATACAAACTCTCTTTATACCAAAGAGTATCTCCCTTCCAACAAAACTTATCTGAACTACTAGGATCACTTTTTAATTGCTCAATGAGATTACTTGTCGCAACATCATTTTGCCACTCTGCTTTGGCTTCCTCCACCCAATTTGCTTGTAATATTGAAAGGGCACACAATAAGGCTTCATCTTTCTCATCCTTCCTTGACAGTGCATCTGCGACAATACTTTCTTTCCCTTTCTTATATACAATCTCAAAATCATATCCTAACATCTTAGTGACCCATTTTTGTTGCTCTTCAGAAGATAGTCGTTGTTCCAAAAAATATTTTAGGCTATCATGATCTGTCTTAACCTTGAAATGTCTACCCAATAGATAAGGCCACCATTGTTTCACTGCATGGAGTATTACTAGCATTTCCTTCTCATAAATAGGTTTTAGTAGATTCTTACCTTTTAATTGACAACTCTCAAAAGCAATTGGTTGACCTTCTTGCATAACCTTTGCTCTATCCATTCCGAAGCATCACATTCCACAATAGATTCCTTGAGTGAAATCGAGAATTAAATCACAGGAGTTGAACACACCAACCTCCTTCAATCTCTCAAATCTTTGTGTTAAGCGGACTCATTCAATGAAAATAATCCTTCTTCAATAGAGTGGTGAGAGGTGCTGATATACTACCATAATTCTTCACAAATCTTCTATAGTACCCTGTCAATCCCAAGAATCCTCTCAGTTTCTTAATGGTTTTTGGAATAGGCCATTCCATGATAGCCTTAATTTTGTTAGGGTCCACCTTTACTCCTTCATGTGAAACTATGTGTCCCAAATACTCCACCTCTGTAAGACCAAAAGCACACTTGGATGGCTTAGCATAGAGTTTATGATCTTCAAGTATTTGTAATGCTTGGTCCACATGTTGCAAATGTTCTTCCCAAGTCTTGCTATAAATTAATATATCATCAAAGAATACTAACACAAACTTTCTCAAGAACTTCTTAAAAATGGAATTCATCAAACTTTAGAATGTAGATGGTGCATTGGTAAGACCAAATGGCATCACCAAAAATTCATAATGACCCTCATGAGTCCGAAATGTTGTCTTACAAATATCCTCCTCCTTAATCCGAATTTGGTGATAACCAGATCTAAGATCTAACTTGGTAAAAAACATAGCTCCATTTAATTCATCTAGCAAATCATCAATGACTGGAATTGGAAACTTATCTTTAATGGTGTACATGTTGAGCACTCTATAATCTGGACACATGCGCCAAGTATCATCCTTCTTACGTACCATCACCACTGGCGAGGAGTAAGCACTTTGGCTATGCCTAATGATTCCTGCCTCTAGCATCTCTTCAACAATTTTTTCTATCTCACTCTTTTGTATGTGTGGATACCTGTAAGGCCTGATGTTCGGTGGCTGGCTCCCTAGGACTAATTGTATGGCATGATCATGATCCCTCTTAGGAGGAAGTCCTTTAGGCATATCTCCAAGAACAACTGAGTGACGATCAATTATAGCTTGCAAATCTGGATGAGTAGGAGTAATAGATTGAGGCTTCTAATGGTATAGCTGGGCCACAAATCCATCACTCCTTTCTTAAGAAACTTTTGCATTTGATGATAGCTTACCATTTGTGGGGATTTTTCCTTCAACCCCCTTAGCTCTACTACCCTTCCTTCCGATTGAAATCTCATGAATAGTTCTTGGAAGTTCATCTCAATTGTTCCTAATGTAGTAAGCCATTGTACTCCCAAAACAATATCTACTACACCCATGGATATAGCATACATTGGGGTATCAAGTTGATAATCTCCCATGGATAATTTAATGCTATGACACTTCCCTGAACAAGTAAGCTATGCCACCATCTGAAATCAAAACTTGAAACTCTGGAGCTGGATATATGAAACAATTTAGGCGAGTAGCTAACTTTTTGTTGATGAAATTATGAGTACTACCTGAGTCGATCAACACTGTTACCTTCTGCTTCTTTAGGAACCCCACCACCTTGAGAGTTTGTGGAGCACTGAAACCTGAGAGTGCATGACAAGAAATGATTGGTTGAGAATCATGTGATTCCTCATTTGACTCCCTTTCATCTTCTAGTATGGGTTCCTCCTCTTCTTCCTCATTAGGACCTTCAATATAAAATAATTTCTTTTCACTACATTTATGTCCTCGACTGTATTTGCTATCACAATTGAAACACAAGACTTTTGCTCTTTTCTCCTCAATTTGTTGTGGAGTCAACTTAGTAGGTTGTGTTGAATATCCTTTCTCTCTTGTCACATTAGCCCCTTGCTTCTTAGGAATCAAATATTTCTCCTCTACCCTGCGTGCTAAGATAAAAGACTCATTTATGGAACTAGGTCTAAACATGCGTACCTCATGTTGAATGTGATCCTTGAGACCACCCCAGAATAAATCATTCAAGTTTTCCTCCGTATAAGATCCATTAAGGATAGATTTTTGGAATTGCGAATATAATCCTTAAGCGATCCTGTTTGTTGAAGTTTGCTTCAGCTGTTTGAAGAAGTTGTCTGTGGCAGCTATTGCTATATTATGCTTGGAGTTCCTCTGTAAAAATTGACCATGAGACGGTGAGCCCCTTTTTACCTCGATGAGTGCAAAGCCAGCGATACCAAATGAATTGATCTGGTTCTAAATATAAGGAAGCCATCGTGACCTTTTGTCCATTTGGGATTTGGTGTACTTCAAAAAAATTCTCCATTTGGTTTATCCATGTTAGAGGATCCTTACCATCAAACTTGTGCATATCCACCTTGGGAAATAAATTCCTAGATCCAATAGGAGTACTAAAGCTTGTGTTAGTAGTGGCTGACCTAGAATTCTCACCTTGGTCGCTTGAGAACTCCTTTCTTGATTCTGCTATGTAGGTGCTTAACATGTTTCGCATGTCCGACATATCTCCTCGTAGGTCACACATATCCATCTTAATTGAGGAAATTTCTTCCTTGACCTTATTGTTAATTGAGGAAATTTCTTCCTTGACCTTATTTATTTCTTCATTATGAGTAATATCCTCGATTGTTTCACCATCCTTATCAGGAGTCTTCCCCGGAGTGACAACATTCTTTTTACCCCTTGTTGCAGGCCCCGTCATGATGGAAACCACTAATGTTGAAATAAATCACACAAATGAAACTTAAATTCTCTCAAATTTTTACTGTAATCTCCTTTAGTATATCTTCAAAAACCCAATAAAAATCAGATGCCAATTCAACAAGATGTGCGAGATATGTAGATTCCAAAAAAATAGTGTAGAAACCCTAATTCTGCAATAATTCGCTTAATTCTGTTCCAATTCTTCTAAAATCTGGACTGCAGCTTCTCCAATATGTTCTTCAAAAACCCTTTAAAAATTAGAAAAAAATTGACAAATTCTGAAAGATATGCTCTTCCCAAAATCGCCTCCAAAATTGAGAAAAACCTTCCCTCTATGGTGCCAAGATCATGCTCTGATACCACTTGTTATGAAATAACTTGCACAATGGAAGAATATGATATGAAATATGCTGCAAATACTTGATAATAACTGAGAATAACAAGCCACTTCGAGGGGGAAAACCTCCAAATATCTCTAATGAGAACACACTTCACAACTTGATGATGAAATAAGACTCACAACCTCCTATATATACCTATTTATGCCAAGGATATCACCTAGGCCGACTTAGACACACCTATATAAGACTTAGGCCGACCTAAACAACTAAATAACAATATACTAATGATAATATGACTTAATAGAGAGTTAAGATAGCCACAAGCCGACTATTCATAACCCGATGTACAATAATATTAAGGGCGTAGCATTTTTACCCAAGATTGATGAAACAAAAAGGGTTTTTAAAGGAGATTCTTAGCTTTCCATCAATCTAAATTATGCTTTACTTTGAATTTAATAAGTAATTATTATTCATTATCTATTTCAATTATGACTAAAGTCTTGATTGATAGGCTGATTGAAAAACATCTATAGCTTTCAAATGGTATCACATTTTTTGAATCCAAAACATGTGTCACATTCTATGCTTCGTGTACTATAGGATAAAAAAAAGAAAAATTGAATTTCATGAAGTTTTGACCAAGTTAAGGAGGTCAAACATACAAGTTTTTATATTTTTTAAAAGTTGTAATAAAAAATTCATAATTAATTATTTACTTGGAAAAAAATTACAAAATATGCATCACATCGAGACATGAGTCCTCTACTTATATCTAAAATTATAAAAAATATTATCGTTTATTGTGGTTAGGGTGGTTGGACAAACACCTACTTCTTATTTTTTCCCTGAAATTTAAGTACTATTGCATTGAAATTTCAAATTTTCACCTAATAGATTTTTTAAAAACAAACAAAACCTAGTAGTTTAGAAACTACATTCAATTTGCTACAGATTCTATTCTTACATATTTTTGAAATAATATAGATAACTTATTCAAATTTTTACGTCAAGTTGCCTAACTCTGATTTTTCTAATTTTTTTGCCACTTAAGGGCCTATTTTTTCAATGATGATCCTGCACATACCCAACAACATGGACTTCTTAGATATTTAGAATTTAAAATAAATGGCCTAAGTTTCTTCCTAGATCAAAAATTTTATCCTCTTAAAGGTAGGTTACACTTGTTGACCAACTTATGATGTAGGTTATGAAACATTATAAGACACTTTTGAATAAAGATAATTGAGTGTCCAAGTTAGTGATGGGATTATTTGAATGTATGATGGGTGGAAGGAATATTTTATTTTTATCCTATTGACTCATCTTAAAAAAAATAAACATTGGATATTTTATTAGGGCTTTGGATATCACATTTTGGGTAGTTTTAGCTCATGGTTTCATAACTACCATTTGATAGTTTCATATATATTACATGTAGAACCTATTTATTTGGTGCTCAAGATGGAGGTTCTATAGTGAATTTTTCAATTATATTTATTATATTACCAAAACTACTCTAGATATTTTGTTGGTGATACTCCTATAAATTCTTAGACTTGATTAGTGTATTCTAACCATTGATTAAAAAATAATAAATTGAATTGCTTTGGAGTGTGATTTTTTTATCCAAAAGGGACATTCCCCATATAAATTACCATGTTATAATTAAGATAAATATGGGAAGGGATTGTACTGATAAAAAAATGACTATAAAGGTCATGCAAGGGATATCATGAGAAGTAAGACCCCCAAAAATTAAAAGACAAAAGAGTCCAAATAAAACAAAGCATAGAGATAAAAAGAAACCAACAAGAAACCATAAACAACTGTTGCTCACCTAGTAACCATAGGCCTTTTATATCCTACCACTTGTTCACCAAGAATTATAGTTTTTCTTCAAAAGATAATGGCTTTCTTTTATTTTTTTCACCATATTTGATCAAGGGGTTGGTAGAAATGACAACATTTATGTCCTTCTTGGAGACAAAATCCTTTAGAGGGTCTTTGATAGCACACTTTCTATGGCTATTCTATATCTCTTGTTGAAACACTTCAATAGTGACTACATTATTCTTCACAATCTCTTTGCAATAATCCATGATTTCCTTCAGACAGTAGATTTTTTTCTCCTGATTATTTCTCATAGTGGTCATTTGATCTTGTATTTTTTTCCTTTCCTCCCAAGACCCAATAGAAAATTCTATCTCATCAATTTCTAACTCCATATTGGCCCATTTCTCAAAGGACTTGGCGAGGTTGGACAACATGTTCCAATGCCCTGAACCCTTGACTTCCCCAAACTAGTTCTTATTCTTGAGCATCATAATCTCTAGCATCTAAACCTTGTCTTTAGCAGTAACACGTTCAGAAATAATACATATCAAAATATCATTTTGAAGATTCATTTCTTCACAAATTTAGCACAACTTACACAAATAGAAGATTCTGCCTAATATTTAGCATAGATTTTCTCTTGATTCACATTTTGGGAAGGGGAATTAGGGGGCTAGAAGGGTTAGAGGTCTGGGAAGCTTGGGGGAGAAACGTCTGAGGATAATTGAGAGGGCGAGCCAACAAAGGATTCTTCGAGAGTGGGGTGCCATGAATCATTTGAATTATTTAAGATGGAAATTTGTGGGTGGTCGGAGAAGGCCATATTTTTCTCTTTGATTGATGTGGGGTACTCTGAAATATGGTATATTTTTGTTGAAGCCTAAGGAGGGTTTTTCCTAGAATTTAGGTTATTGGAAGGGGATGACAATTGCAAAGGGCCTAGAGGAGGAGGAGTGTTTTCTGACATCTCAATAGATTTTTGGAGAACAAGGTAAGGGTTAGTCACCCTTAGAGAAGAGGAGAGGGCCACATTAAACCTATAAAGTCTATAAATCAAGCCTTGATGGAGGGGAAACTATTTCCCTTTATCCTAGATTTTCTTGATGATGTATTTATTTTATGTTTATTTCGTTTTAAATATCTAATCAATTTATATCTTGCATATGCCTTCTCTCACATATTAGCATAGGAAGCATATTCTACACCTCTACTTTATTTTTTTGACATTAGAGCATAATCACCCTACATTCTAGGTGTAAGGTATAATATTTTTTGTACTAATCTTGTATTGAGTGGGATCTTACATAGAATAATATGTTTTTTGCATGAAAATGACAAGAATAACAAGCATAGTGATGGAGAAATTCATGGGAATTAACTTTGATCTTTGGAAGATAAATATGGAGGATATGCTAGTAGATAAAGATCTACGAGATATAGTATTTAGATCTAAACTATTTTTAATGAAATAAGAAGATTGGGATATATTGGAAAACAATAAAAGGGCCTCATTAGGCTTTATTTGGAAAAATCCATGTTAAATGTAATTGAAGAAGCCACCAAAATATCTCTTTGGAAGAAATTAAGAGATTAAAAAAAATATAAATCCACGGTAACTATTTTTTATTTGAAAAATAAGTTGTATACCCTCAAGATGAAGGATGGTGGTTATGTGGTTGAGCACCTAAATACATTCAATAATATTGTGATCTAGTTGCACTTTGTTGGTTCAGTGAATATTGAGCTTGGGAGGATTGTTGCATGACACTAATATTTGTTATTTTCTAGACTTATAAAGAGATAGAGAAAATGAGAGAGTAGAGAAGTAAAGGAAGATATACATAAAGAGATAATGAGAGAGAGATAAAGAGATAGAGAGGGTGAGGGTGAGACATATAGAGATAGTGATATATATATATATATATATATATATATATATATATATATATATATATATATATATATATATATATATATATAATATGATAGAGGGGTAAATAAATAAAGAGAGAGTGAGCATGAGAGATGGAGAGGGATAGAGGCAGGATAAATATAGATAAGGGAGAGAGAGATGGGGAGATGGAGGGAAAGTGATAGAAGATGTGGATAGGGGGAGATAAGAGAGAGAGAGGATAGAGAGGTAAAGATATAGATATATAGAGATGAGAGAGAGGGTGAGATAGAGATAGAGATATAAATATATGAGAGAAAGATATATAGAGATAGAAAGAGATGAGAGAAAGAGAGATAGGGAAATAATGATACAGGGAAAGATAGAGAGATAGAGATGGTGTTGAGAGATATAAAGATAGGTAGCAAGACAAATGGAGAGAAAGGATAGAGAATTAGTGATATAGAGGGAGAGATAGAGATATAGAGATAGAGAGTGAGATAGATAGAGAGATAGAGAGGGAGAGAGTAAGAGATATAAAGAGATAGAAAAGGAGATAGAGATATAAATATATGAGAGAAAGATATATAGAGATAGAAAGAGATGAGAGAAAGAGAGATAGGGAAATAATGATACATGGAAAGATAGAGAGATAGAGATGGTGTTGAGAGATATAAAGATAGGTAGCAAGACAAATGGAGAGAAAGGATAGAGAATTAGTGATATAGAGGGAGAGATAGAGATATAGAGATAGAGAGTGAGATAGATAGAGAGATAGAGAGGGAGAGAGTAAGAGATATAAAGAGATAGAAAAGGATAGAGAAAGTGAGTGGTATAAAGAGATAAAGAAGAGGGAGATGGAGAGATATGTAGAGATAAAGAGAGAGAGAGAGGTAGAGAGATATAAGAGAGAAGTGGAGGGACAGAGCGAGGGGGAGAGTGGGAAGGATAAAGGATGGAGAGAGGAAGAGATAAAGAGAGAGGGAGGATGGAGAGATAAAGACAAAGAGATGGATATATAGAGATATAGAGATGGAGACTACTATAGAGAGGGAGAGGGATAGAGAAATAAATAAATGGTGGGAGAAATAGAAAGAGATAGAGGGAGAGGGAGAGAAAGAGAGAAGAAAATATAAATATAAAGAGATGAGGAGATAACGTGGTAGAGAGGGAGAGTGATAAAAAGATAGAAAGAGGGGAAGGGAGAGAGATAAAGAGATAAAGAGTGAGAATGAGAGAAACATAAATAAATGGTGAGAGAGATAGAAAGATATAGGAGGAGACGGAGAGGAGGAGAGCATAAAGAGATAGAGAGGAATGAAGGGAGAGAGGGAGGAGGGGAAGAGATAAATAGAGAGGGAGGATAGATAAATATATAAATAAAGGGAGATAGACATAAGAAATAGTGAAAGATATAAAGAGATAGAGAGGGAGGGAGAGATATAGAGAGGGAGAGGGAGAGATAGAGAAGGAGAGAGGGGGAGAGATAAATACAGAGAAACAGGGAGAGATGGTGTGTGAGAGAAAAATATAGGGATGAAGAGAGAGAGGGGGGGATAGATAAATGGGGATAAAAATATAAAGATTGAGAGATAGAGTAGGAGTGGGTAAGAGAAATATAATAAAATTAGATGGAGAGGGTAAGATAGTGAGATAAAAGAAGAGGGAGAGGGAGAGAGAAATATAGACATAGTGAGAGAGAGAGAAAGAGGTACAAGGAGATGGAGAGATAAAGAGAGGGGGAGAGAGAGATAAAGAGGGAGGGAGAGAGAAACATAATGGGAGAGATAGAGTGATAGAGTCAAAAAGGGAGAGGGAGAAAGGGAGAGAGAAAGATAAAGAGGAGGATGAGAGAGATAGATATGAGAGAAATGAAGGGGAAGAGAGAAAGGGAGAGAGGAGGGAGATAAGAATAGATAAAAAGAGGAGGATAGATAGAAATAGATAGAGAGTGATATATATATATATATATATATAGAGAGAGAGAGAGAGAGAGAGAGAGAGAAAGAGAGAGAGAGAGAGTGTATGAAAGGGAGAGGGATAAAAACATAAATAAATTATGAGAGATAAAAAGATAGAGGTCGAGTGAGAAGTAGAGAAACAGAGGGAGGGAGGATAGAGAAAGATATATATATATATATATATATATAGAGAGAGAGAGAGAGATGAATACAAATATAAAGAAATGGTGAGAGAGATAAAAGGAGAGGGAGAGGGGGACAGAGACATGATAGAGAGATAGAGATGGATACATAGAGAGGAAGGATATAGAGATAACGAGATAGAGGGAGAAGGAGAGAGATAAAGAGGGAGAAGAAGAGAGATATATAGAGAGTGGGAGACAGGGAGAGAAAGGGAGATATGGGGTATATCTATATAGAGTGTGTGTGTGAGGGAGAGAGAGAGAAATAAATAAGAGGGAGAAGGGTATAGATATATAGAGATAGTGAGAGAGAGAGAGATAGAAATAGATGCATGGATCAAGATAGACAAAGAGAGGGGGGAAGATAGAGAGATAGAGAGGGGCGAGAGATAGAAGAGGGAGAGGGGAAGGGGGGATATATATATATAGAGAGAGAGAGAGAGAGAGGAATAAAGTGAGAGTAAAGAAGGAGAGAGACAGATAAAAGATATAGTTAGAAGATATATAGAAAGATAGAGGGAGAGGGAGAGATACAAAGGGATAGACATATAGAGATAGTCATATATATGTATATACATACACACACATACATAAATATATATATAAAGAGATAAAAAGGTGAGAGACAAATAGAGAGAGTGAGAGTGACATAGAGAGAGGGAGAGATGAAAATATAGAGACAGAGAGATGGAGAAATATAGAGTAAGAGAGAGGGGAAAGAGATATATATATATATAGAGAGAGGGGGGATAAAAAGGAGACAAGAGGGAGAGATAGAGAGAGAGAAAAATATTTAATAAATAGATAGAGAGAGATAGAAATAAAGGAAGAGATAGAGAAAGAGAAAAATAGTTATAGGGAGAGAGAGAGAGAGGGAGTGTTCAACTTTAAGAAATGGGATTATATTTTCTTATGAAACATCATATTTCATGTTCTACAAAATGTGATCGCATTTTATGGAACATGAAATGCGCTTGCATTTTATGTTACACAAAACATGCTTTCATTTTTTAGTTAAAAAAATGGCCCTTTTTTCTTTGGAATAGGTTTGGATAACAAGCCTAAAGACTTGGAAAATTAATTTTCCTCCATTTCATATGTTTTTGACCTTGAATGAAGTTTCTCAACTTGCATGTCATTAGTTTTCCACATTGTATAATGACATTTAATAAAATTACCATAGAAAAATTACATGTTTTCTTAGCTTTCTAATCATATAATTTTTTTATAGTTGAAATATATTAGAAATATTTATTTTTAATTTATTTTACTAATGTTTCTATATTCCTTATATACACATGTATTGACTTTTCTTTATAAATTTTAATGTGATTATCAAAATTTGAAAAAAAAAGTATAGGATTGTTCTACACTTCCTTCTTTACACATTGAAAAAAATATATTTTGATAATTTTTGTGCAAGTTATGTGATATGCATGCTCAATGATGCAATTTTCAAGATGCATCCACTTTTAAAAATCAATAAAAAAATATTCAACTTCTAGTACTCATTCTTAACTATATATTTTCCAATCAATTTTTAAAATACTAAATGCAACAAAAAATAGGGGGAACACACTAGACATTATGTTATATTTTAATGAGAAAAGTAGGAACAATTTTGTGTGCACCCAATGCTTCATCATCTTAATATTTAATTATTTTTTAAAAACTTTAGTAGTTTAGAAACTATAAAATATAGAGTAGAATAATTCTTATTCTTGTTATATCTTCAAATATTGATCATGTGCATCTCAAATTACTCATCCAAGTTCAAGTTTAGTTGATTTCAAAAGATAAAATGTGGCCAATTTTGGTGCCCTTTTCGTATACCATTCACATGCACTTACCCATCTATAGTATGATAAGATATTATTTTTTCTTTTATGCATTATTAATTGCTAGTTAATCCCATAAAATAAGATATATTTTCTTTATTACTATTCTTAAATTGGTAAAGAAGTTTTGAATTATTGTTGTAGAAGAGAATACAAAATTAATTTAAATTAAATTAATATTAATATCGACAAAATTAAAATTAGTTTATAAGATTAAAAGAGATATAATATAGGAGTGTACTAGCACATCCCAAAAACAAACAAACCAAAAAGTGAATGGTGTAATAAAGGAAACCATAATGAAGGATAAATTGGAGAAGCTCAACTAAAGACATTAAGTGCATTAGATTTTTGAGGACTTCTCTTTTTCTAAGCCAAGAATTCGTCAACTAGAACATATTTAAGCAATCCTGGGATATGAACATTGAAGAAATAATTGGTCCAATCTATGCACTTAGCAACAAACTTAAACCTTTGTTGGTCTTCTTTGGATAATTCCTCCTACAAGTGGTTAGTATTAAATATATAACTAAACCATGTAATTTTTTTTTTTTTAATGGTGTAAAATATATTAACAAAAAATTTACACAAATACTCACTTTCCTTGAAAGAAAATAAAAGGCTAGTATAGTGTTGCTATCTTCATAACCATATTATACTTATGAAGTAGTTGAATGTATTGTTGTCTTTTAAGGCCACATAGAAGCAAGCTCACATAGTAAAGAATCTGATTTGAGTTAAAATGAATGGAATTATTATGATGCTTTATTTTTGTGCAAAAGATATAATACTATAATTTATAATTATATATTTACCTCGATTGGGATTTTGTAATTTAGTTTCATATATTGTCGAAAACTTTGCATACTCTTTAGCACAAAGGGTCTTTTCACTTTCACCATTTTTCTCTTCTTTGTTGTGCATGGGTGTGACAAAAGTACTTGTAAGCAGCCATAACACCAACATCATAGAACATTCCATTTTCAACTGAAGTAGCCACTTGATATATAAACAAATCAGATTCTTTAACATGCTTGTACATAGAAGTTATCATACAATTTGCCACCATATCCACCCGAACCTACAATTAAACACTTAAACATTTAAAATATATCATAAATTTTTTTAAAAATAATTAATTATTACACTATATTCTATTCATATAAAAAATAATTTAATTGCAATAAAAATTATATTTTATATGAGGTTTACATGGAACTGCTAAACTATTTAGTATTGAAAAAAATTGAAATATTTACCCACCACATCAACTATTAAGTTATTTTTTGCAACAAATGTTTTAATTCGTCCTTTCCCATATCCAGTAAAGCGGAGATCTAGCATTCTTTCCCACAAGCAGACATGTGTCAGCTAGCATGAATAAACATTTCCCATATCCAGTAAAGCGGAGATCTAGCATTCTTTCCCACAAGCAGACATGTGTCAGTTAGCATGAATAAACATTGCATGAAAATATGTTTTGAGGGAAGAACTTAATAGATCTGAACTCTAATTATATGAATATTTAAATTTGTTATCTTGAAAGGAATGTTATTTAAAATTTTAGAACAAAGAACATGCTGCCTATTTAAACTTCACTCTCCTATTACTTATTACCTGTTGCCTTCGATCCAGCCCGGGAATGGTTCAGCTAAAGTGCTTTCAATGATGGAGGGGTGAAGAATAACAATTGGCATATCACCTCTCATCTGATTGACCATCGTCTCTCCAATGGCTTTTGTGAAAACGTAAACATTTGGCCACCAAATTTTCTTGCTCTGTTCACACCCATCATATCTCACTACTTCAAAACCTTATTCATTCACATATTATAAATCAGACATATTGACCCAACTCCCTGTTTACCTCTCTTCCCCGAGCTCTGTCATTCGCTCGCTCTGTGCCTTGGTACCTTCAGCATGTGGAACACTTCTCGTCTCCTCCAGAGTCTTTGCTATCAAATCGACTTCTGATTTTATATCATCTGCCCCGAATGTATGCCCATCTGCTCCGATTTTCACAGCTTCCTCGGCGATTATACCCGTCCTTCCCACATTTACATACGCTGAAATCGAAACATCACAGCGTTTCTCTCAATGGTGTTGTATAGAGTCATATGCATTGGAAGCCAAAACCCAAATCAATCATTGATAGATAAAACCAGATATAATCAAGATGACGAGGTTATACCCGTTGAGACGTGAATCAGAATTAGCAGATTTGTGCATTTTCTACAGAAATTTATAGTGTTAATAACCCCGACGACGCTTCCGCCCATGGAGACATCGTACCTGTATTACCAAATTAAGGGAATGAACACTATTTAGCAGCATATCTGATTAGTTGTTCTCATAAAAGTAATTTTTTTTAAAGCTAAAAAGTTTCATATACAAACATTTTTTAGGTAGAATTGGCTATTTAGCAATAACACTTACGGATCTATTAGTATGTATATGTACTGAACTGTACATCACAATAAATAATAAAAAATTCCAACACATACAATTATTCAAATTGAATTACTCTATCTAAGTAATTTATGTATAATAGATTCTCATAATGGCTATATTTTTACCTCGAGAGACGTTTTACAATGGCATTTGGGTCACCTTTTATTTTTATTTTTATGTAAATCTTGATATGTGAAATAAATATTAAAGACATACTTATCTGTTGAGGTAGCAACTTGACATAATTATCTGCAGAAATATAGGTCTTATTTTTTATGCATGTATATTTGAACAGGAAGATAGGATGTGTGGTAGTTGTTAAACACTGTCATTGAGGGTTCTTTTAATACCAGAGACACTGTTGGAGTGATAGAAAGAGAAAAGACAAAATAAAATGAACTTGAATGCTACAACAAAACACAAAACTATATTTTCATTATTTTGATCGATGGAAAATAGCTACAGCAGTTGGTTTACATAGATGCAAACAAACTGTCAAAAATCATAGTAAAAAGAAACTTCTAATCGTCACTGCAAACCAAAATAGAAATGACTAAAAACATTGCAAAACACAAATTTAGCAGATTCTATAATAACTGAAAACAACACAATAGAAGGTTTGGCATATTCCAAAATAAAGTATAGAAACTATAGGAGTACTATGGGAGAAATTAGAAGTTTCCTTCCAACACTCCCCTTTAATTTGGACCGTCAACAACTCCAAAAAAAATTCTTAGATATTCAAAGCTATCCTTTGGTAATGCCTTGGTAAAAATGTTTGCCAGTTGATCTTCAAATCTACAAAATTCAAGATATATTTCTCCATTGTTGATCAATTCCCTGATGAAATGGTACCTCTTATCAATATGCTTGCTCCTTTTGTGAAATACATGATTTTTGGATAATGCAATTGTAGATTTGTTATCACAAAGGATTGGTGTTGGTTCATCTTGATTATGCAATAAATCTGAAAAAATTCGATGCATCTAAATTACTTGACATGTTGCAGCAGTTGCAGCTACATATTCTATTTCAGCTGAAGAAATTGTCACTATAGGTTGCTTCTTTGATGCCCATGAGACAGCTCCCGATCCAATATGAAATATATGTCCTGATGTACTTTTCCTATCATCTATGCTACCTTCAAAATCACTATCAATATAACCAACCAAATCAAAATTGTTAGTTTTGGACTATAGAACTCAATATCGTGTTGTTCCTACAACATATCTGAGTATTCTCTTCCCAACTTGCGAGTGAGAATTCTGAGGTGAATCCATGAACCTTGAAATCAAACTTACACCATACATGATATCAGGCCTTGTAGCTCTAAGATACATTAAACTACCAATAAGCTTTTTAAATCTGGTTGGATCAACATTTGACCCCTTATCCTCTTTGCTCAACTTTGTTCCTATGACAATTGGGGTTGATACAGGATTACAATTGAACATTTTAAATTTTCATAATAGATCCTTGGCATATTTGGACTAACAAATAAAAATTCCCTTATCTGTTTGAACAACTTCAATACCCAAAAAGTATCTCATCAAGCCCAAATTTGTCATTTCAAACTCTCATCATATCTGACTTAAACATGTCCACAAAAAAATTTCCACTAAAAATTAAATCATCAACATACAGACATACAATCAAAATTTGACCTTCATCATTAGTCTTTATATACAATGTAGGCTCACTATCGCTTTTACTAAATCCATTACTTATCAAATATGAATCAATTGTACCATACCAAGCCTTGGGTGCCTGTTTCAATCCATAAAGTGTCTTTTCTAATTTATAAACTTTATTTTCATGACCATGAACTTCATAACTAGGGGTTGTAAAACATAAACCTCTTCATAAAAAAAACCATTTAAGAAAGCTGATTTTACATCCATTTGAAAAAAATTACAATTATTATGCAGAACTACTACTAGAACAGTTCTAATTGTGTCCAACCTTGCAACTGGAGAAAAAGTTTCATTATAGTCAATCCCATACTGCTGTGAAAACCCTTTTGCAACTAATCTTGCTTTATGTTTTACAATTTGGCAATCAACATTAAATTTAGTTTTATAAACTCATTTAACTCCTATGCAATCTTTACCTTCAAGTAAATCTATTAAATCCCATGTTTTATTTCTTTCAATAGAATCTATTTCTTCATCCATTGTCTTAATCCAATTATCATCTTTTACTGCTTCTTCAAAATAAATAATATCACTAGCAAATATTAAAGAAAAAATTGAATTCACATTTTCATCTCCTTTATCATATATTTCTTTTAAGCTTTTTGTTTCTTTCCTTTACACCTTTTCCTTAATGAAGCAAGTGTTGGATCTGATTCATCACTTAAATTTGAATTTGGATTAGAAAGATTTGAATGGGATGATGATATACCTTGCACAATATTTCTTGGTGGAGTACTTGGTGGTGTTTGACCAACTTTTTCTTTTGGTTACTCCTCACTATCCTGTATAGGTGCTCCACTTGTGACTATTTTGTCAACATTTGAATCCCATGATTCTTCTTCCTTAGATTCAACATATCTACTAATAATCAATTTCTTTGCAATTGGATTATATAACCAGTAAGCTTTTGATTTCTCATCATAACCAATAAAAATACATTTTTCACTCTTATCATCTAATTTCCTTCTCAATTTAGATGGCACTAGCTCAGAATAAGCAACACATCCAAAAATTCTAAAATGAGTGATAGTATGCTTCTTACCATTCCATGCTTCTTGGGGGATTTTATCCCTCACACTCTTTGTAGGACTCCTATTTAGAATGTACACAACACATGCCACTGCTTCTGCCCACAAATCATTGGATAAATTTTTGGCCTTCATCATGCTCCTAGCCATATCCATTATAGCTTTATTCTTCTTTTCAACTACTCTATTATACTGTTGTGTATATCTTGTAAATTGTTTCTTAATTCCATGATATCTGTAAAAATCCAAAAAATCATTAGAACTGAACTCACCACCTCCATCAGATTTGAGTACCTTTATGTAGAATCCACTTTGTTTTTTTTGTCAAAGCTTTAAACTCCTTGAATTTATCAAATGCTTCAGACTTCTGCTTGAGAAAGTATATCCATGTCTTCCTGCTAAAATCATCAATAAATGTTAGGAAATATAAATTGGGTCCTAAAGATGGAGTCTACATTGGCCCACATATATCGATGTGGACTAATTCTAATGGTGTCTTTGCTCTGTATGAACTTTTTACTGGAAAAATCTCTCTATGCTATTTTTCTAAGATACAACTTTCACATGTACTAGTTGGATGATCTATAACTGGTAAACCTCTCACCA
This sequence comes from Sequoia sempervirens, assembly GCA_007258455.2. Taxonomy (NCBI): domain Eukaryota; kingdom Viridiplantae; phylum Streptophyta; class Pinopsida; order Cupressales; family Cupressaceae; genus Sequoia; species Sequoia sempervirens. Next base: position 15,218 of record VDFB02144626.1, on the reverse strand, counting down.
TATTTTTCTTTTGCAATAAACTCAAACCTCCAAGAAGAAGGTGACCATACCTTAAATGCTAAAGCCATTTCTGGTCTAAGTACATTCTTTTGAAGTTAATTTCCTCCTTTCCTTGAATACAATTAATTTGAGGGGGGAACATTTTGTTTTGTGTCATTTTGACCCTTGCAATTAATCTATCATTAGGATTTCTATCCAGAATTATACATTCATCATTTTTAAAGTGAATTTTGTACCCTTTTTGTATTAATTGACCAACACTCAACAAATTATGTTTTAAACTAGGTATAAAGAAAATATCATCAATATACATGTCTCTGTTCACCATTCTTAGTCATGATATTAATGATTCCTTTCCTAGTTATAGATACTCTACTATCATTTCCCAATTTTACTTCTGATTTTATAGAATCATCCAAACTAGCAAATAATTATTTGTTTCCTATCATATGGTTGCTACAACAACTATCTAAAAACCATACATCATTAGAGCTTTCTTCAACCACATTACAAATTATGAGTAATCTTCCAGAATTATTACCAGATACATCTGTGTAATTTTTCTTTTGCTTATCCACTTCAGCTTGTTTGATTCTACATTCATTTGCAAAATAACCAAATTTCTTACAATAGTGACATTGTATGTGGGACTTATCATACCTTGATGATTGAAACTAATTTCTTCCACGTCCTCTATTGTTGAAATTTTGATAGGACAAATTTATTCTTTCTCCTTGATTTGAACTTTTGTGTTCACTTCTTCCTCTTCCTCTTCCAAATGATACCTGTGTTTTGAAAGCACTCTCCAAAGAAGAATTTTTATTTTGATTCATTCCAGTTTCATGTGAAAGCTAGGATCCCATCAATTCATCTATTTACAATTGAGATAAGTCTTTTGATTCTTCAATTGCAATAACTATTGCATCAAATTTATTAGGAAGGCTTCTAAGAACCTTTTTATATCACCTTTTGATCAGATATATTTTCATCATGTATCTTCATTTGATTTAAAATATTCATTACATTACCGAACTATAGATTTTTGGGTAGGGCTTAAAGGCTACTCTTGCACTCTTAAGATGTTTCACCTAAAAGAAGAGAGATAAACCCTACACAAAAGATCTATCTAGGTTCACTCAAATTATGCAATATGTGATGTTATTTCAACTAAATGGAATGATCTAAGTGCAATTAGATGATGTATTTGATTGATTATGAATGCAAAACCTAAGAAATATGCAATGTTGGAAAACACAATGTGATATGAAAACATCAACTAAGAATGAACAAATGAAAAACAAAAAAGAAAAGGGGTGAATCAGAGTGCACGTGGACAGAGAATGGAGAATCTAGAATCTTCTGAATGTTCTCTAAGATTATAGAAAATCACCAGTGGGACTCAATTGCCAATAATGGCGAATCAGTCCTACTTCTGATGAAAACTGTCGAAAACTGGTTTATGAGTGCCAGGATCCAGAATCTGTCAAAATATGTATTTCCATCCTTAAGGTGGGACTCATTCATCATTGATGGAGAATCAATCCTCTCCCAAAACTTTTTGAAATTAGGGGATAATTCTCCAACACCAGATCTGAGGTTGTCTCCTTGTTAGATTGACGAAGTTAATTCTACAGGAAATGAACAAAAAGTCTTCTTGAAGCTTGAAATGAGGTTGATTTGACTTGAAGCACCTTGTTGAATTGTTAACCACCTTTCAAAGCCTAATTTCTTATCAAATCTGCATACACAGGTCTGCAAACACACATGCAAAAGGGTAAAAATGGTTAAGGGTTAGGTTATAGGGATTTTCCTTGGTCAAATCCCACTTTGGTAATCAAACCCTTGAGGAAATAATGAAATGAAGGAGAATGATAAAAAAAAACATGCAAATTCTATCAAATTACCAAACCCTTGCAAAATATGAAGATATAACAATGGTTTCTCTTAAATGCTTGATTGATGCTTGATTATAGGATGAAAAGTGCTCAAATGCTAATTGAATGCTTGAATGAGTTAGGAGATTGTAGGGGAAGTAAAATGAGGAGAAAAAAACTTATTTATACACACTTGTGACTTAGTAACCAAATGATAACTCATCATAGGCTGACATCAAGTAATTTTGAATAAAAACCTAAAAGAAAATTTGAAATATTTTAAATTTGGAGCCAAGAGGTAATCATTCACCACCCATGGCGAATGGGTCCCACCTTGGACTTGAAAGTGGGTGTGGGGAATTAAGTTATATTTAATGTTTTTTATTAGGTTTACATTCAAAAATACACTTAATTATGCCTTAGAAGGGTATAAAGGGGTCAAATAGAGCATAAGAAAGGTGTAAATAGTGAAATTAAGCCTAGAAAAGTGTGAAATCTTGTTACAAGACTTTACGACACTTCAAAATAGGACTTGATAAGTGATGAAAATGTGATTTTTAGGTGAATTGTAATGAATAGAGCTTAGAAAAGTGTAGAAATGTTTTAAAACACTTCACAACACCTTCACAAGACGTCATTATTTGAATTTTAAGGACCTAAATGTGTATGTTCCAACCATATTACATCAATAAATCAAAGAAAAATAGATCAACCGCCACAAAGAAAGGCCTAAAAGACCATGAAAATGACAAGGGGCCATTTTTATATGGTGCATTTTTCCCTTGGGCAGTTTAGGGAGAGGATGAACTTGCTTCAAACTCATGCTAAAGTATCCATGAATATCGAGAGGAGGGTTCTAATGCACTTATGTTAGCAAGATGGAATGACAACGATAAAGAGAGATGATCAATCCCATAGGATGAAGGTCCAATGGAAAATTAGACATAACAACAAAGGAACATAAGTGTTGAAATCAAGGGATAGAATGACGCTTCAATTTTCTATGCAACTAGTTGTGGATTAGATCTAGGTTGTTTATTTGAAAAAGATAATGCATACTCACTCTGGGGTGACATAACTCATGGTGGTCCACTAGGTGAGAAGGACCAAAAGGTAAGATACATATGCTAGTTGGTATGCACTCACAATGATAAAGGTGGGTATGGGGAAAGTCATGCCGCTCAACCAAATTAAAGTTATACCTCCTGATAACTTTAACAAGGTGCCACAAAGGAAAATGTCAGTTCATGCTTCATGAGACAAGAAAAGCTTCATATGCTTAGAACTCATGTACAAAAAGCAAGGTACCACAGGCATGCAAGTTGTGTTATGCAAAGTGGAAAAAGTGCAAAGTGTAAAATGCAAAAATGTAAAATGGAAAAGATGTTCAAAGGAATCTTGTTAAGTTCATGCAAGGTCTATTACTTAGGGAACATTGTGTCTATTGTCCCCAAGAGAGGACAAATCAAAGAATAAAATATTCACAACTTAGGGAATGTAGTGTGTCACATCAAGCCACCAAGAGGAATGTAATATGCTAAGATAGATCACACTTATGAAGGACATCATACCCAATGTCATCCATAAAGTGACAAACACATCATATGAAATGACAAGGCTGCACTAAGAACCAAGAATGCAAATGAAATTATGTTAATTTATGCCCCCCACTTTAAAGGAATTGTACACACTACTTCATGAGCAATTACTTTAAAGTAGTGAATGAGAAATGAAAAAAGGAAAAACAAGACACAAGATCCAACTCAGAAAGCTCTATGCCAAGTCATATGTTTCTGAGTTAGGTTGCTTCATGTAAGAGAAAATGAAAAGAAAAGAAAAGGGAGTTTCCCCTCAAAAAAGAGAACACCAAAAACATAATGGATCTATGGATTTGGGGTCAATATGTTCATTGCTACAATGTTTTTATTAATGAGCGCGGAACTGTCATCATTCCCCAAAGCACATAGAATTGGAAGAATGACACAAAGAGAGTGAAAAAAGAAAAGAAAAAGAAGATCCATTTAGGGTCAACATGTAAGAGACATTGTGGTCTCAATTCCTTGCATCATCCCCAAAAGAAAAACACAAGCGAAAATAAAATGAAAAGGAAAAAGAAAAGGAAAAGCTTTTGGGTCAACATGAAGGAGACATTTCGGTCTCAATGCCTTGCATCATCCCCAAAAGGAAAACACAAGAAAAATAAAAAGTTAAAAGGAAAAGGGACCGATTGGGTCAACATGGAAGAGACATAGGGTGTATCAATGCTTTGCGTCATCCCCAAAAGGAAAACACCAAAGAAAAAACAAAAAAGACAATATACAACATATAGAAGAATAGAGGTACAAATGGAGGAAGTGTACAAAGAAGGAGAAAACATCAAACATATGATACGGGGGAACACAATACACAAATAGAAGAATAATGGAAAGGGGCTAGTAATGCAAATGTAAGTCAACCATTAACCGAGTTATTGGTTTCTCAATCTTAAGTAATATAAGAGAAAAATTAATAACATGGTTAACAGATAAAGAAAAGTGCATTACAGGGACAAGGCTAACAACTTCTTGCCCCCCACAAGGTGTAAAGACAAGAATGAGTTGAGGTGGGTGATGTCAAAGGATCATGCAATAGTGAGAATAGGAAATTCTATAACTATGGCATGATAAAAGTGATTTAGGAGTAGTTATGGTATAATAGGAAAGCAATCGGTATAACTGAAATGATACTTATCCAATATGTCCTTCAATGTTTGACATTCTTCGGTTCAATGTCCAAGAACATGACGATATTTTCAAAATGGTATGTTAGAATCTTTAGGATGAATAACCAACCTCTTCATAGGTCGTAAATGTATAAGACCTTTGTTTAAAAGTAGTTGAAGTCTCCTTTCACACTCAGGTGGAGGATGAGTAGGAAACTTGAGTTTTTTCAGTTTATAAGGTTGTTTTCATTTGCTAGATTCTTCTTTTTCATGAATAGAAGGAAGAAGAGGACCCATGGGGATCCTAGCATCATTGTCATCAACATCATGTAAAGGTTGCTCACATGGAAGGAGATTGTTCAAGTTAGGAGGAGAATCAAAGATCACAGTACCATCATCTTGAAGTCTTCAATATTCAAAAAGAGGTTTATCAGGATAAGGAGGATATCCTAATGCTGTGGTGTTTTCTTCAAGAAGTTGGTGAATGTCATGTTCATGTGTTGTGTCACAACCTTGTTTACTAAGGATAGTAAATCCTTTACCGTAGGTTTCTTCAAGGTTTATTGGATTGTTTGCGACCTTGTGATCATAAAATGGGTGAAGATGTGTTGGATGAGAGGAACTAGGTCCACTTGATAGAGGAACTTTAGGTCCTTCACTGATTTTAGGATGTAAATATGCAAAACAATCAGGAGGTACAACAATAGGAAGATCTTGTGGCTTAATGAATGGGTAAAAGGTTGCATTGGCTTCTAGGTTATCAAGGCATTCATTTAATAAATTGTTCATGCTATCATCATCTTCCCCAATGATGTCTACATCACAAGGAGGACAATAATGAGGAGTTGAAGGAGCATGTGGAAGCTCAAGGTCATTAGGGTCACAGCCAAAGGCACAATTGGACATATCTACCAAGGATTTCAATGAATTCTAAAACTTGTTAAAAGATAATTCCATGATGCAAGGAAACTAAGATGCAAGGTCTGACTAAAAATAGATAATTTGGAAATTAAACTAGAAAGCAACTACAGAAAATTGTAATGCAGGAAATACTCATAAAATGCCTGAAAATGTTGTGCATAATGTGCTTGTGGACTAATTTTCCCAGTGTGATGAATGAGTCCAACTATGAGATGTTTTTTGTGTTTTTCACAAAATTTAAAGTGATTCTAATGCTTTTCAGATGCCAATTAAGGATACAGATGCATATTTTTTAGTTTTTTCAATTATATGCACAATGCAAAGATAGAATCTAAATGAGTCTTTCACTAATGGAAGTTAAGAAACCATAGGATGCAAAAACAAGACAATACCCTATTGAATGTTGATGCAAATTAAGTTGAAGATGCAAGATGGAATTGAAATCAGAAATGTAAAGTGCTCAATATGCAAGTTCACCAAAATGAACTGTTGATTTTTGGGTAGGGATTATAGGCTACTCTTGCACTCTTAGGATGTTTCACCTAAAAGGAGAGAGATAAACCCTACATGAAAAATCTATCTAGGTTCACTAAAATTATGCAATATGTGATGTTATTTGAACTAAATGGAATGATCTAAGTGCAATTATATGATCTATTTGACTGATTATGAATGCAAAACCTAAGAAAAATGCAATGTTAGAAAACACAATGTAATATGCTATCATGAACTAGGAATGAAAAAATGAAAATAAAAAAGGAAAGGGGTGAATCAGAGTGCACCTGGGTAGAGAATGGAGAATCTAGAATCTTCTAAATGTTGTCTGAGATTATAGAAAATCACTAGTGGGGCTCATTTGCCACTGATGGTGAATCAGTCCTGCTTTTGATGAAAACTATCAGAAACTAGTTTCTTAGTATTGGGATTTGGAATCTGAAAAAATATAGATTTCCTGCCTTAAGGTGGGATTCATTTGCCACTAATGGCGAATTAGTCCTCTTTCAAAATTATGTGAAATCAAGGGATAATTCTGCAACACCAGATTTGAGGTTGTTTGCTTGTCTGGTTGATGAAGTTAATTCTAAAGGAAACAAACAGAAAGTCTTCTCCAAGCTTGAAATGATGTTGATTTGACTTGCACCTTGTTGACTTTTTGACCACCTTTAAACGCCTAATTTCTTGTCAAATATGCATACACAAGTTTGCGAACACACATGCAAAAGGGGAAAAATGGTTAAGGGTTAGGTTATATGGATTTTCCTTGGACAAATCCCACTTTGGTAATCAAACCCTTAATGAAATAATGAAATGAAGGAGAATGATAAAATAATAACATGCAAATTCTATCAACTTACCAAACCCTTGGTAATTCTGAAGAAAGAACAATGGCTACTCTTGAATGGTTGATTGATGCTTGATTATAGGATGCAAAGTGCTCAAATGTGAATTGAATGCTGAATCAGTTAGGAGATTGTAGGGGATGTAAAATGTGGAGAAAAACACTTATTTATACACACCTGTGCCTTAGTAACCTAATGATACCACATCACAGGCTGACATGAAGTAATTTTGAATAAAAACTTGAAAGAAAATTTGAAATATTTTGAATTTGGAGCCAAGAGGGACTCATTTTCCACCCATGGCTAATGGGTCCCACCTTGGACTTGAAAGTGGGTGTCAGAAATTAAGTCATATTTAATGTTATTTGTCAGGTTTACATTCAAAAATACACTTAATTAAGCCTTGTAAGGTCATAAAGGGGTCAAATAAAGCAAAAGAAAGGTGTAAATAGTGAAATTAAGCCTAGAAAAGCATGAAATATTGTTACAAGGCTTTACAACACTTCAAAATAGGACTTGATAAGTGATGAAAAGGTGATTTTTGGTGAATTGTAATGAATAGAGTCTAGAAATGTGTAGAAATGTTTTACAACACTACAAAACACCTTCATAAGATGCCATTATTTGAATTTTAAGGACCTAAATGTGCATGCTCAAGCCATATTACATCAATAAATCAAAGAAAAATAGATAAAGCATCACGAAGAAAGGCCTAAAAGACCATGAAAATTACAAGGGGCCATTTTCCTATGGTGTAATTACTAAAAAATTGATCTACAGATTCTGATGAACTCATTTGAAGATTTTCAAAATTCCTTCTTAAAATCTATAATTTTGCAACTTTTACTTAAGTTGTCCCTTGGTATGAATTTTCTAAGATTTCCCAAGCTTGCTTAGAACTAGTCGCAGTAGAAATTCTAGAAAACAAAGGTTCATCTATTGCTTGTTGAATAAGAAATAAATCTTTATAATCTTTCTTTTTCTTTTCCGTACGATCATCTTTTTGTGTTTTTGTTAAAGTGGACAAATGTTGAGGTTCTACAAACCCATTTTGAACAAACTCCCATAAATCTTGTCAAGAAAACAATATCTTCATTTTTATTGCCCATGTATCATAATTTTTACTTGTAAATATTGGAATTTGGGGTTGAGTTAAATTACTACTGGATGCCATGATGTTATCTCTCCTTCCTGATTTTCACTTACCTTATTTTTCAACAAAAAACCTTTTTATTCATTTCTTTATATAAAATCCATAAAATAGCTTCATGAAAATACAAAAAGATATAAATGACATCAATACTTAGCAGCTTCAACACATTCAATAGCTTCAACAATGATCACACATTTGGCTTCTCCCTGTTATCATCTTTTAATATTTTGAAATTATTTGCTTGAATACTACAACAAAACACAAAACTATATTTTCATTATTTTGATCAATGCAAAATAGCTACAACAATTGGTTTAAATAGATGCAAAAAAATTGTCAATAATGAGAGTAAAAAGAAACTTCTAAACATCACTACAAACCAAAATAGAATAACTAAAAACATTGCAAATTTAGCATATTCTATAATAAATGAAAACAACATAGTAGAAGGTTTGGTAGATTCCAAAATAAACTATAGAAACTGTGGGAGTATTGTCGGAGAAATTAGAAGTTTCCTTCCAACATGGAGATGGCCATTGATTTCTTCTAGTATGACTTCTGTGAGATTTGGCAGTATTATTTTTAGCTTGTTAATGGCGAGAGGTTTTGGTTGAAGGAAGAAGTACAAAGGTATTTGGAGATCGAATCTAAGGAAAATACAAAGGGTAATATCAAAGAAAAAAGTACAGAGGTATTTGGAGATTGGATCCAAGGAAAATCCAAAGGGTAATTATTGTAAAAAGAAAAGAAAATAAAATGAAATAAAATTTAAAAAAGCCATTTTGTGAAGTGTTAGATGAATGCATTATCTTTTGGTTACAATTATAGTTTTATTGCAGGAATATCCAATGAACAAGCACAATGAGATCATGCTTCTTCTTGTTTCCCTAAGCAAGTTTATTAGTATCTACCAATTCTGTGTATAAGCACTTTCTATTCCAGACATCGTGGGCTCTACCCAATTGTTTATTTTCCTAGAATTGGGAATCTAAGGGACATATCGAAGTACCCAGCACTGGAATTTCTTTATAATTTGGGGCAGCTGAAGCCCTTCATTCCAAACCACAATGCACCTTCATTTTCCACCTCCAAAACTAATATCTCTAGACATTTAGTTTTTGGCTCACGAAGAATGAATATAAAATCCAATGGCCGACATAAGTTCTTAGGTATGTGTATAAGAGTGAATTTGCACCCCACATGTAAATTCCCTTTTTTCCTTTACCCACCTTAGAAAAATAGGTTTGGAGGCTTAATTCCATGTAAGCCCACTGCTTGTATCCCACTTGGCACTTTTTTTGAGCATTGGTGGAGGCATTTCTATTGGGGACCCTCACGGTGTGCACACATCCGCACAACATTCTTACGTCCCTAGTAGATTCCTGCATTTGAACCTGCAGAGGCGTTTCTCTTCTCATTAGAGGTGAAGTTGTAATGCCCCTTCGGCCGACCAACCCGAATATGGTCATTTTCTTCCACTCTTTCTTCAAATTCATCTCTTCAACATTCAATCCAACTCTTCACCACTTCAGGCTTGCATTTCTTGCACTCTCACATACACTTTCAAGCTCACTTTCACTCACTCCAAGCATTCAAGCATTCCATTGTAGATAAAGCCACACTGCATAACTTCGGTAGAGAAATTTTGGGACCACATCATTGTAGCAAAGGCTCGAGTACTCTCATTTTCTTCCCCAAGTAGCCTTGAGTTCTCTTGGTGGAGGTGGTAAGCTTCCCTCTCCTCTCCTCTATCACTTGGTTGAGTAGAATAACATTGTTTTGTAGTACTTCTTTTCTCTTTACTTTATTATTTCCTTTATATCGTTTCCTTGGTTGTTCGTGGAGGTCGAAACACCTAAACGAGAGTATAAATGAGGCAGGCCCCTATATAGCCACCCAAAATTTTCCCTTTCTTGTTGTGTGTAGGAGTATTTTCTCTTCGAGGGGTCAGTTGGTGAATGAATTCCTTGGTGAGATTCTCCTTGTTCTCTTCACTCTTGCATATTTTCTTTATAATATTAAAGAGTACTTCATTTATTTCATCACATCATTCTAGCCCTTTAGTTAGTCTACTAGACTGTGAGCTTGTTTTACTAGTTTGACCTTGTCTCCACTGTTGTTTGGTCGTATGGATGACAACGTACTTTAGAGACATGAGTGCACCACACTGACATCCAAAGACCGTGCTTCTGTCCTCAGACATAGAGCTTTTTGAGACATAGTGTTAGACCTAGAAACCGACTGGCCTAGCCTCTCCCTATGTTTTGGGTCTACAGAGTAACTGAGTGGCCTCATGGTCCCCATTACTTTTTCCTCCCATTCCCTCACATTACACTTAGCTGAGATAAGTTAGGGCATCGTCTCATGTCTTCACCCTCCATGACCTGGGGTTTTGCACGTGGTGGTTCCCCTCTCTTACATTTTTAGTGAACCCGATGTGAACCATTTTCGTTCCATCCTTGTGATCCTGATAATTCCTTTCCTTGTACTCTAGGAGTGTTTTAGGTGAGAGTCTTGTGAGGCTGTCGCCTTACAACCTAGCCTATGACCCCTAGTTGGCGTAGTTGGAAGGTTTGAAAGGTATTGCACTGTGAAACCTTTATTAGGTCACCATCTTGTTTTTTAACCTTTAGGGACTCTATGAAAGCACTATCTAGTGTGTGTAATCGCTTCCTTCTTATACCAACCCATCTCCTCTATGTAGCTTGTGGATAGTGGTACTGGTATAACTTTCACTTCACAGGACCTGCCAATGGGATTTAACAAGGAACCATCTCCTCTTTACATTCCTGCATGGATCAATGGAAACATCGTGGTTGGTGTTCTTGTTGATCTGACATCACAAGTGAACATAATAACAAAGGAGATTATGCTAATAAAATTCTAACACAAGGATGGGTATGATGCTCCTATGAATACCATCTGCACACATGACATGCTTTTTATACCCTCTTTGGGTAGTATTGTCCTATTCCTCTTAGTTGGACCTAAGCCCGTGAAACTCCTATTTGATATCATCCCTGGATTTGAACTATTTAGATTAAAATTGGGTATCCCTTGGTTAGTGGCGATGAACAGGGTACCCTCCATCTTGCATAAATGTTTGAAATTTATCCACGGAGGCTCTGTGCATGTAATCCACAACACCGATTATAGACCACTCATTGCACATGGCAGCTACTCCTAAGACCACTCTTGGCCTATGCCCTTTGGTCCTCTTCTACCTAGGATGGACCTTCTGCACCAAACATATTAGACCTATAAGAAAAGGTTCCTAAAGCTGAAAGTGAGATACCCTCCCTCACCTTATGCCATTTCACATAAGGCTTGTTTAAAAGCTGACATTGATGTTGCTAAAGAATGAAAGAAGGAAGAAGAGAAGTGGTCTAGTGATCATCCTTCTTCGTGTTCCGCTGGTCAATCTGGGGCTTCTTCTCACCCTACTAAGGTACCATCAGGTTCTGCTCCTCATTTGTAGGAGAATCCCATGGTGCCCACTTGGTGAAAGCCTATGCGTCTCGCTTTTGAACTTCCTATTTTGCCAACGAAACCTAGACCCGTTCGGTATAAGAGGAAGAAGGCCTCCCAAGGAGAGTCCTCATTGTCTCGACCTCTATGGATTCCTACTGCTCCTGCTCCTAAGGCAATGAGTAGAAAGAGGCATGTCGTCGAGGCTCTCGAGTTGACTCCTATCGCTCCTGAACCTGCTTCTCCTGCTAACGTGAAAGAACCTATCCCTCCACCAAAAATGGCCATGGTAGACATTCTTATGGTTGAGTAGGAACCTTTTTTCCCTTCCCAACCTTCATCCCCTAACTCCAAGAGCTGATGAAACCACCTTGCATGTGAGCATAAGTGTCGATGAAAGGCCCTCTTAGCTAAGCAGGCCGCCTCACAAAGGAAGGATGAAGAAATGATCACCCCTACTTCAGGGCCTCCTAAAGTTTCTTCTTCCTCCCTTCCTTCCGGTTCCCTCTAGTCTGGTCCTATACTACTCCCGACTTTTGTTGCGAGTAAAAATGCACCTAACCCTCAATGGGTACAAGTGTTCATTGCTCCTTCGATGGAGTCACCTTTTTCGATGTCTGTTCTGGAAATTCCAACCTTTCCCGAAGCCCATGGACATGGTTAATACCTCAATTGTGTTCGTTGTGATTCTCTCCCCTTCCTCCTTTTCCCTTCTAGCATCATCAATGGGGAATTCATCTCCTCCGATGAAAAAGGAGGTGAAGGATGGTCCTTCTATCAATGAAGGATGTAAGAAAAGTCTACCTAACTTACAAGGCAACCCCACGTTGACTTGTTCTATGTTAGTGATGGGACTAGTCCTAGCTTCCCCTGAGTTTTTCACCACTCCCGAGTGGTTTGACAAGCTTAGCCATGAATCTCAGGCACAACCTGTCCCGTCTACTGAAGCTAGACATGTCGCCCTTGTGGGGTGCATTTTTAATTCCATGGATGAAGTCTCAGCCTTCTCGGTTATCTTCACTAAGTTATAGACCTTGACTCCACAAGAGCTCAATGGAGAGGACCTCGAGGAGCCCTCTTCCTTGTCTATTGTTGCAGGAGGACCGGATGCTCCTCCTCTTAGCATCCCACCATTGCAGGCTTGTCCTCCTTCCCCTTATGAGGATTTAGATTGGGAAGCTGATGACCTCTTGGTTGATCAATGTTAGGAGGAGGCCCCTTTCTTGATCTTGTGTGTGTGTGTGTTATGTGACGTGTTCCCCCATACCTGTGCTATGTGTGCCTAGATGACCCTTGTCACCCTTGTTGGTGCTTGGATACAGGTGTGATTTTGGTGTTGTAAACCTTCTTCAATTTGTATCATCATTCTTCCATGCTTGTTCTTGATTTTGATAAATTGGGGATGATGCAAAGCATTGGGAGCATCTTGGATTCCCTTCCATGTTGACCCATTTTATTTTATTTTACTTTATTTTTCATGCATTCTTCCTAATCTGGTTGGGTTTTGATGATCTTTCACCTTGCATTGCAGTTACCTATTATTATGAGCTCAGAAAAATTTGACCCCGCTAAACCAGATCCCCCTATGCCCTTTGTTTATATTTTTCTCTTTCTTTTGTTTTATCTCTTCTTTGCTTGAGTTGTCCCTTTCATGTGTGACAACACCCTCTCTTTAACATATTATTTTTAGAAAACGCATTCGTTTCGAACGAATCTTTTCTTGAAAGTCTCCACAAAATTTTCTTTGGAATCATATTCTCAACTTGGAACCCTAACGAGATGTGTTTCCTTCATCATGGATTCATAAAGAGGGAACTTGAAGACCTTCCTCCGAAGCGGGAATGACTCTAATCTTACCCACGCATGGGGGCATATCCTTCCTTTCGAATTCCTTGATGAAGTGAACATATTTCAAAAGGATTCCTTGATGATGGATCATTCTAAGAAGAGAAAAATATCTAATTTCGAACTATGTGTCCCTTTAGTGAACCCCTTTTTTGTCATGGCGGGTTCCTAAGGGACCCTTCTTTCAAAGTATTTACCTCAAATGGATTCCTTCATGTCTAGCCTCAGGGTAGCATGAAGAGACTTATTCCATTCCCCTCTTCATGTCTAGCTCGGGGGTAGCCTACCTAGACTTGTTTCATATCTTCGCGTCTAGCTTGGGGGTATCCTGACTAGACCTCACCTTTCAAATAGCACATCCCTTGAGTGGACCCCTCTCCTTTTGAAGGGTTCTTGAGGGACCCCTTTGAAAGACTTCTAAATCATCAACAATTTGCGTGACTTTCTACCTACTTGACTCTACGGAGTCCACTTCCTTGGGGTTTCCTTCATACTAGAGTTTTTTGAGGATAGGGTGATCCCACAATAGTGGTTTACAATTTTTGGCTAAACTGGACTGGACACTGATATTCTTTTTTTTAACACAATCTCCACATTCGGGCACCTATAGCGATTAAACCGTAAGGAATTTGAAGATGATGCAAACTAGAGTCTTGTCATATTTTGTCTATAGATTCTAAAAATATTTTTTTCAATTTTTTTGGAATCAGATTGCACTTCTTTTTCCACCTCCCATGAAAATTAGTTTTTTCAAAAAACAACATTTTTAAAAAGTGACACACACCGTATAACGCATAACTTTTTTTCCTTGAAAGATAAAATTCCAATTCTTTCAAATTTAGATTTATAACTCTGATATCTAGTGCTTCCACTTGGTTAGATAGGTTTTTATTGAATATTTTTCTTTAATCAAGTTTCAAAGTCAAATCAATTACAATTCAGACATAACACGACCGTATAACACATAACTTTTACTATATGTATCGAAATTATTCTTTTTTTTTTTTTGTTGGATCAAGGACTCCAATATCTGGTGCACTCATATTTTTTTATATATTTTTTTGATAATCTTATATTTTTCCACTTTTGTAGAATAGAGAGTTTTGTTTTTAGTGAAAAACCTATATTTAATAAAACTTAAAAAATAGATAGATAATATAATCAAAACATACTAAAATTATATTCGTTGGATAGCTCGTTTTGAGGGGAACCCAATACTAGCTGGGTTTCTTTGATCTCCTCCATTTTCATTCTCAAATCAAGCTTCAAAGCACAAAATTTTCAGCAATTCTGGTGCCTTAGGAAGCAAGGATGAAAAAAGATGGTTTCGGCCGAACAAGTGTTCAGTCGAACAAATTAGAAATGTTCGGTCGAATAGGGGTTCGACTGAACCACCCACATATGAGATTAAAAAAAGGAATTTAAATGGGTTCGACCGAACATACTAAACATGTTCGGTCGAACACCTTGTTTTTAATATTAATATAGATATTATTTATATTGTTTTTAAATGATAACTTAAATTTGATGGCCATATGACCGTATTTAAATATTTTTGCTGTAGAATACAATCAAACTTTTAAAAAGATTGTAAAAGGAGATATTTTGGATAAACTGTGAAAATTTATCTAGAATTACAATGATATATATGTTTGATTTATATATAATTTTACATACACTAAGGTATATCATACTGTTTTAAGGGCACCCTTGAATAGATAATCGTAATTAAAAAAATTGTTGACAAGTAAATTCAACAATCAAATTTAATGCTTTGTACTAGGGAAATACTTCAAAGAGAGAGGGGGCGAGTGGGAGAGAGATAAAGGGTAGGGGGTCCTAGGGTTTAAGGGTTAAGGGTAGAGGAGCTTGAGAGGGAGAGTGGGTAGGAGGGATAGACTTTTTAGAGAGAGAGG
>VDFB02144625.1:60289-172747 GCA_007258455.2 Sequoia sempervirens | reverse complement strand
TGACACCTCATAAACTCTTTTTGGAAATAAACTGCTTGCTCTTTTCTTAATATTTTGGAATGATCACTTTGTTATTACAACTCATAATGTTGTATTTACTTATTAATCAACTGGAACTAGTGACTCATTCAACACTTGAATGCACTGTTTTTCCTTTGTATGCCTGAGCAACATGGTACTCTTCATGCATTTTTATGTTCCACTTGATGAATATGCTTTCAAAACTAATCTCTTTCATGATGAGAATCAAAACAAACCGTTAAGGCATAATGTATGCATGTTCACTATCCTTGACTATGAATAGAATGAATTGATGAACTGAACTTGCATGACATATATGATTATGATCAGCAAGTGAAACAGAATATGAATTATTCAGCAATATCTGATGTCAATGTACTCAGCAGAATTCATTTAGTGAACTAGACTCACTGCTCACCTGTAGCCTTCAGAAAACAAACCTGATCATTATGAATGCACAGTTGGTTTAGTTGCTCGATGGATAAATCTATTTTTACTCTTTCAGTTGTTCTTCATTTCATTTGATGAATCTGATAATGTATCTTTAAAATCAGCCCATTAATGAATAGGACAGCATGCCGAGCTCTACCCTTGTGGGAGCCCATTTTCCTCCACATGCTTGGTCTTCGAATAATGTTCAGCTTCATGACTTTACCTATACTTGCACAAGGAAACAAACAATGTTAGCATAAAAATAGAACATGATGATCATGCTATTGTTATCTCTCCTTCATCTTCTTTCTTTCGTACTACACTTGATTGATTGTTTCAATGCATGGTTAATAGTAGGTTGTACTATTGCAGGTGCCTCATATAGGTTACATCATAATCAGAGCCACTGACACCTCTCCTTTCCTCTTACAGGTCGATGGAGCACAAGAAGACAACGGAGCACCATCCAACATCAAACGTCGATAATCAGGAAATGATGATTATGTCATCACTTATATGTTTTATTTTTTGCATCTTCAGTAGTGCAATGTGCTATTAGAAATGTATTGTAACAGTCACATCCACGGCTTGTGTGGATCTTTGATTTCAATTCTTTGCTTTTTTCTTGAAAAGAAAAATGCATTTAAATGCAATGTTGTAATATCAATCTGATTGTTGAAATCAAATAAAGCCTTGTAAAAATATGAGTTTTTTATGAAATAAAAGAAAGCATCTCAAATGCTATTTTACTCATTGGTTCAATTATGTATTTCTGTCATTTCTGGAACATCTAAATGGCATTCTGGAGACTCCATTTCTTCTTTAAAATGTATAATTGTTACTCAATGAATAAAGATGATAACAATGCGAAACAACATTTGAACTTAAATTGCAAATGGGTATGTGCAAGATCATGGTGCGCCAAAAAGTGGCAATATTTGTAGGGTATGTGGCTGACGACTTTTTTTTCACCCAAAATTAATGAAACAAAAAGGGTTTTTAGAGGAGATTATCAACTTTCCAAAAATATAAATTATGATTTAATTTGAATTTAATAAATAATTATTATTCATTTTCTATTAGAATTACGACTAAAGTCGATAGGCTGATTGAAAAACATCTATAACTTTCAAACGGTATCATATTTTTTGAATCCAAAACATGCATCACATTCTATGCTTCACATACTATAGGATTAAAAAAAGAAAATTAAATTTCATGAAGTTTTGACCAAGTTAAGGTGGTCAGACAGACGAGTTTTTATATTTTCTAAAAGTTGTAATAAAAAATTCATAATTAATTATTTACCTGGAAAAAAATTACAAAAAAATATGCATCACATCCGGACATGAGTCCTCTACTTATAAATTCTAAACCTAGTATTTTAGAAACTACATTCAATTTTCTACAAATTCTATTCTTACATATTTTTGAAATAATATAGATAACTTATTCAAATATTTATGTCAAGTTGCCTAACATTGATTTTTCTGAATTTTTTGCCACTTAAGGGCCTATTTTTTGCATGATGATCCTACACATACCCAAATCCACCTTATGATAAATAACATTCAACTGGCTCCACCAATTGAGCCGAGGCAAAAATTTGGTAACAATCACGATAACTAGAAATTGAGAATGAGCAATGTGATCATTCTAAGGAACAAGCTCTTGGCCAAAGCTGTCAAGCTTTTCAGAATATTTAGAATAAAATATTCCCATCAAAGGCAACTTGTAACCTACAAGACTTCTACAGAACCTGCATCAGATTTGATGTAGATGGAAGAAAAGGAGTTTCTCACTAACTCCAATTGGACATGTGCTTATTAATTTTCTAAGTCATAAGTCACTTGTTATGTGTTAATGTTATCGTTTTGTAAAGTAACTTTTTATCTAATATTTGTAAAGGGTTAGAAAATATGCCCTCTTTCCATAAAAATTGAGAGATTTCTAGCTTAGTAAAGCTTTTTTATTTCTCTCAAATATTTTAAAGTTAGTTACTTAGGTACTTATAATTTAGTTACCAAATAAAGCCTATATATACAAGGTTTATGTTATTGTAAAGGGACTTTTTAATATTTTCATAAATTTGTATAAGGGTGTTTTTGGAATTTTGTAATTTTACAAAGTAATAGAAAGCATTCTTGAAGGTACATTCATGGTGTTTTCTATGTGTTAGCATTAATCTTTTTGTATGTTAAGTTGAAGACGACCTTTGTGGTCCTAAATATTATTTTTGAATGCGAATAGTCAATATTTTATGAATCACATTTGAAACATATTCATTTCTTGGTATCTCAATTTGAATGTGTTTTTGTTTGAGAATCTAAAGTCACTATAAATCTCGTATGTGTAGTCTCGAATATTTGTAATGAATTTGTTTCAATTTCCTTTCATTTCCATTATATATATTTAAAAATCCAAATAAGATTAGATGAGGGAGCTACCCTTCTCAAACACAAATGAAGATTGCATTTCATTAGCAATTCTCCAACTATTGGAACATTTTTTCCACTTTCCATTAGGTGATTCTCATAACATTTCAAGTATCAAACCCATTTACCAATAGATTTTTGGTGACTCTTCTAGGGACACAAAAAAGAAAGAGAATTTTATATGGTCATCTTCTTTTTATGTATCCCATTTAACTCTTCATAACTAAGTATGGTGTTGTCACATGATAACAATATTCTAATCATGCAACTAAATCTTGATAGGGTGTATGCAGAATAAGAGGATATTGTCTCTTGATTGACTACTCTAGCTTGACAGTTCAGGAGAAGTGGATAATATTTTTTATATGTTAATCAAGTTTCAGATCATGAAGAAGACTTACCTAAGAGGGGATTAGAAGGCTTCTCCCAAGAGACTGGTTGATTGTAGTTGAAATAATTATTGTGTGGCCAAGGAAAAGAAGAAAATAACAAGTGTAAGGTAACCAACTTGCAAGTATCCCTCATAATCATCCTTCTTAGTAGATTACATTGGCTAGTAAAAGGGACACGAGAGGAGGTAGAAGTAAAAGTGTTCCTGATCTAGAATTCAAATATTTGTAAAAGATATTTTTTTCTACACCACCTTCTTCTTCAAGAAGAAAGGTTAAGTCTACTAGCAAGCCTACATCATGTACTAGAACTGTTCCTCGATCTCTAATTTTTAAATATTTAGTGTTGCACAAAATAATGTCACCTTTAGTGATTAATTTTTAGCATAACATACCAAAATATATGACTCACCTAGTGTTTTGCAGAACAGTGATTGGTCCCCTAGACTTAGGGAACTAATTACATGGTTTTCCTCCAAGATCTATCTAAAGAGTTTAGCTAATTTCAGTGGTGATGGAAAAGTCATGACAAATGAACATATTAATGCACTATTTGATGCATGTGTTGTTCTTAGAGTCATGCATGAATATACCTCTATCCATTTATTCTTAGAATCTTTAATTGATGTGGAAGCTAATTGGTTATATCATCTACTAGCTGAGTTTATTACTATATGGGTGGTTATGTGATAGAATTTTGAATAGAGGTTCAAAAGCACCAAAGATGAACACAAGTTATTAGCACAACTAACTCAGATGAAAAAGGAGATACATGAACCTATGAGAGTTTTTTTATTGTTTCAATAAGATTATCAATAAATTTGCAAATGATAAAATATCTACTAAAGAGTTAAAAAAATTCTTTATTAATGCTCAACCTCCCAATGTAAGCTTTTAGTTGAGGAGAGCTCATGTAGCTACTTTACAAATGACCCAAGAAATGGTGATAGAGGTGTTGAACACCAAGAATATTGAGAAGGGGGTGAATCAGTATTCTCTCAAACCATTCAAACATTAAAAATCCAATTACTAATGCATATTCAACTATAGTAAGGAAAGAAAGCATGAAACATTCACAACATCACATAACACATGAACACCAGAATTTTTACATGGAAAACCTAAAATTGGAAAAACAATGGTGAGGGTTAGCTCACAATATATTATAACTAGAAAAATATAGAAGAGAGATGGTTGCTCACAACATATTTTTGAATTTTTACAATTGCATCTAATGCATGCATAAATATAGTCCCATTGAAATACAATAACAATCTTTATCTAATTTTGATTCAACACTCTTCCTTGCCCTTCTTTCACATAATTCTAATCTTTAACTTAACATTCACAACTTAACTTTGCACTACTATGCTAAAATTTGCATCACACACAATACATGTCTCATTCATTTTCTCAAAGCACTGAAAAAAATACAACATATATATCTGCATCAATTGTAGCATCAATTAGGTCAACCTAATTAGATGTAATAATCAAAATGTAACTTATCGGCTTAAAAAATTTCATCCACACAAAACATTGTAATTCAAAATTTAAAATAGCTTACTTGATAGGTCAACATGGACCTATAATAGATCCCACATAAGATAGCAATACTTATTCAACCTTCTCATATCTTCAAACATATTATGTTAGCTTCACATAAGACCTAAATTCAAAAACTATCAACTGTGTATCCACATCTCGACATTTGGACCTCAAAACTTGATGCCATTTGGAATCCATGCTTAATTGACATCTAAAAACTTATCTCCAAAACTACAAGGCCAAAAAATCATCTGTGGAGAAGTCTGAATTGTCCCACACACTATACAAAAAGATAACTATGAACTGCTAGGCCAAACTCTATTACTCATATCTCTCAAACCTCTTGTCCAAATAAGATGAAATCCTAGAATTAAATATATCTAAAATCCTCCAAAATGATGTTAGAAGCATAGAGTGATATCTTCAAATTTTTCAAGTGGTGCAGACTCAAAAACTAATGCACTATTACTCTAAACTAGCATATTTGAAACTTAGTCAAATTTCTATGCAATTGATCTTTTTGAACCAAAACATATTGCAAAAATTCCTTGCTTAACATCTCAAAAACTTTGCAAGATTAATCAAAATGATCCAAAACAATGTTGACATTAATGACATCACACTGTTATGTACCTTCCATACCAACCATTCTCATGTTTCCAAGCAACAACATTAATGAAAAATTTCAACAATCTCCTCAAACTTCCAACAATCGAGCACCATTTTTCATTGATGGAAAAATACAAAAAAAATCCAAAAATACCCTCCCCCTTTAACATCAACGGAAAATATTTCCTATATAAACTATTCCAACTCTTACTGAAACTCCCCTTGAAAGATTTAGTCATATATATAGTTGAAAAATAGTTAATTGACTCCCCCTAAGTCATGTACTAGAGGAAAAAGTTTATTTATATTTTCCACATATATACAAACAATATAAACATAAATGCATAAAAATATATTTAAAAAATGAGTCAATTGAAGGTGGTTGATTTTTGCAACTTCTTCAAGTGAGCTTCCTAGGCTTTCCTTCCACTATCCCATTCTCTTTTAGCCTCCGCTAGCAGGCTAGTCTACATTTCAAACTCTAAAAATAGTTCTCCTTCTTCCATAGTAGTAGGTACCAAATTCATCTTCTTTGCTTTATTTGCACTTAGGAGAGCTTTTGAAATGAGTAAGAGTTTGGGATGACTAGATCCCTTACCTCTCCAACTTGTAAAATAATGTGTTCTTTTTGTGCTTGTAGCTAGAAGAACTTCTTGTGCATGTCTTCAATGGAATTCCTTGTTACACATGTGAGGTTGAGTGCTAAATCATATGCACTAGAGGTAGCATCAATTTGGGACTCAATAGATTCCATCTCCTTCTTTATGCTTTGTGTGGCTCTAGGCCACTTCATTCCATACTGGTACAAATCCTTTGCTTCATCAATACATCCTTCTACATTGTTTAATAATTTTGATAAATTTTTATGTGCAATTGCACATTTCTCTATCATCTCCAACATCCTCTTATAACTTAACTTTTTCTCTACTTATTTTATGCTTCTTCTTTTATTTTGGATGTGTAAGTCTTAAAGAAATCAATCAATATTTTGAATTTTTCCATACCGGATAGAGTGATGTCAATATTTGATTCGGGTATGATCTCTTGGAACACCTTGATTGCTTCTTTTATCAGTTCTTCACTCTTCTGATGTATTTCAATTATTTCTTTTCTAGAGGATGCATGGAACATGTCTCCTAGTTGAAGCTTGTGGATGGGAGATATCCTCTCCATATTAGCATTCCCTTGATCCATTGGTAATTACAACCGTTGTGAGGACACAAGTGGTTGAAAACTAGGTTGTGCTCTCGGTGAATTCTTCAGAGAATCTCTGGAGGAGTTGAAAGATTCACCAGGAGTATTTTTTTCTTTTATATCCTTTCCCTTATCATCTACAATACAATAGTCAATTGGTTTTTCTATTTCTACATCTCTGGATGCATCCTTGTTCTTTTCTTCAACTCCCTCTTCATGCTCTTCTCCTTTTTCCTCCTCAATCTTTTATTCTTAATTATCCACATCATCATTCTTAACATCATCAACCTTTCTTTTGTTCTCTTCCTCTATAATGTCTTCAGTATTTTCCAAAGGAGTAACTTCATCTTTTTGTATCAGAGTGGTAGTATTTTCCTTTGCAATGTCTTCTTTGATCATTGCCTCTTCATCATTTCTCTTCATCATGTCCTCTACATTTGGAGGAATTT
Organism: Sequoia sempervirens; assembly: GCA_007258455.2. Taxonomy (NCBI): domain Eukaryota; kingdom Viridiplantae; phylum Streptophyta; class Pinopsida; order Cupressales; family Cupressaceae; genus Sequoia; species Sequoia sempervirens. Next base: position 165,670 of record VDFB02144625.1, on the reverse strand, counting down.
TGTCCTATGCAGCATCCTTGTTTGTATCATGCTCATGTTGAGCATCATCTATCTCCACTTCTTCCTCTAGATTATGTTTTGAAGCAGTGGTATCATCATTTACTTCTTGTTTGTCTACTATTAACATCCCCAATTTTTGAGATATTTCCTCTGATTTATCATTGCTCTCCTTTTGGATCCTTTCAAGCTCATCTTGATCCTTTCCTATAAGGATGGTTACCCTCTATTTTTTTCTTAGCTCCTTGCTAAATATAGTAGCCAATGTGGCTCTATCATACTAGGATAATGGAGCACTTACTCTCTCCAAGGCTTCTTTTTTAAGACTTTCATTTTATTTTATTGCCTCTTGTCTTATTTTCAACAAAATGTTCAACAAATCTTTAAGAACATGTTTCTTGATGTTCCACATATCAACTTCAAGTAAAAAATATACTTGTAACATGCCCATTGTTCTCCCTAGTAAATCTACTAAGTTTTACCCAGATGTAATAAACTATGAATCTAATGTAAACCAATAAATTTTTTATTTTTCTATTCAATAATAAATGCATCATTTGAAATATAAATTTATCCAAACTTTTTCATTGCATAATCAAAGAATCATTCCTACAATATAAGTATGAATTAACTTTACATAAATATATTCAAGATAACATTTCATATTACAATTTCTATATAGATGGACTCATAGTTACATACAGTGCTTCAAAAGCTTACAAGAACTAGAAATACAAATGGTCTAGAATTTCCTTCTCCCAAATCTTGGCCACCAACTATATGAGGAGAAGCATCACTCAAGTGTTTTTTTGCCAACCATGGACTAACTTTGGTCCCCACACATCTACCAAATTGGTAGATGTCCCTACCCTTTGACGAAGAGATTGGTTTGGTAACCTCATCCTTCAAATAGCCTTTTTTGAGTGTAGTGATGTGTCCTACAAATCTAGAACTACCATAATTTATACTACCTCATATATTATTACCCTAGCCTAGAATGTAAATTGGATTGTGCACAATGAACTAGCAATGTAGACAATGGCTACCTACACTACTTTGGCCAAAGATTCATCGCCTAGTAACTTCGAGTGAGGCCTTCTAAATCACCAAATTTAATTTCTTGATTTGTATTGACCATTAGTATTCTATTCTAAGGTTATCCCTTTTCACATGGATTTATCCCAACCTTAGAAGTAACATTCTTATTAACTTATATGTAATAACATGCTATAATCTATCCTCAATATAACTCTATCTTATGCTACACACCTAGAGAATTTCCACACTATGTATAGTTATGACATTCTACGAATAACATAAATAGTATACAAATGTGTAAACCCCTTCTATAGTATAATAACTATTAACCTTTTACCCAAAAGAAATTTTTCCCAAAGAAAGAGATAAACAAAGATCTTTCAAAAGACTTGCAAGCATCAATCACACTTAAAAGACAATATTTTCAACATGACATCAAAATAAACAAACTATTCAACATTATAATAAGGAAGTAGCAATCAACATTCCTTTTAAAGCTCCAACATAATTATCTTCCCTCCTAGCTTGATTGATCAAGCTACTTCCACTATGAACAACAAAAACCCCTCTACTAGCTTGTCTCTAGATCTCTCAACAAAAAAATAGAAAATAACAAGAAACTCTCTCTATCTCACAATTCTCAATTCACTCTCATAGAATTTATAGTAGAATAACACAGTGAGAAAATCAGAAAGATAAGTGTAACAATTGGTAGAATGGGCATCTTTATTTCTACTAATTTGTGAGCAACCGGAGGCTACAAACAAGTATTTATACCACCTTTCTCCCTCATGCAACATCTGACTCACAGGTTTGCAACATATGAAAGTCTCATGGCTGAGTCGACTTGATATTTTGGGCATCAAGCTCAAAATAGGTTTCCTAATTTGAATTCCATTGTAAAATGTTTCCATGTTTTCACTTGATTGAGTCTAACACTTATTTGTGAGCTTAAACAAATTCAAATACTTCTTTTGCATTCCAACTTCTATCAAATATGATACCACCTCTTATTCTTGGCACCACATTTCATAGGCATGGCTTGACATATTCTAAAGGATTCTTAACAACATTAATTGTATTCTAAACTATTTACACAACAACACCATAAATTTTTTGTTTTGTGCTTTGAATTAGTCTCTTAGAGCTGAATTTATGTGTTGGCTTCCTTCTTATAAATGTTGGCTATTTACTTTATGCACTTTATGCACTATGCTTTATGTGCCATATGTTACCACATGTGCTTTGCTTCACAATGATAATAATAATAATCAATGCTATTTAGGCACTTGGGGATTTATATAAATCTTTATTCATATATATTATATATATATACATATTTATCAGCTAAAGTATATATATATATATATACGTAATTCCATTTCAATATCTTTATAAAACACTCAAACATAGAATACCATCGATTATCATATATACATGGTATACATGGAATGTATGTATGCATATACATATATATGTCTCTTAGTCTAATCGGTATTCCCATGCATATGGGTAACCTATCCAAGAGCATGTGTAGGTACATCTACCTATGCATACTCATGTACATACTTGAATATGTATGATTTTACCAAATACACGTACATATATACATTAAATGCATATATCTCATTGATATACAAATAAACACTCAAGGAAGCACTTCAACATGAACGTCATTCCAAACGGTCATAAAACAAGATTGTAATTCAATATAAGCATTCATAATCAAAATAGAAGATCAATTACCCATTATCCAAACTGACTTGAATTAACTAAGACCAACTAAGGTTTAAGTGTGTGAAATCTCAATAGGCCAAATTTAAAGGTTACCAAACCAAGTTCTTCTCCTAAGTGATGCTTACCCTCTCGTCTAGAGGCTTCATCTTGCTCCTGGATTCAACTTAGTTCACCATAAAAGTAGTTAGCCGAATCAATGCATTCATATATTTCTCATACATGTCATATTCACATTATATATTTTATATATTGAATCATTTAAAGGATTTAATTAAATCAAACATTCATTCAACATATTTCCATTAGAATTCATAAATAAAACTCATTCATATTTATTGAAGCAATTTACTAAACTAGGTAATAGTAAATAAATATTAACACACGATGTGTAACAACACTTGACTATAGCTTCAATAATGGTGACCTTGTCTACCTCATCTGCATCCTTATAAAGAGTTGTGGTCTCTCCTATTATATCATTTTAAAAGATACTATTATATAATGTCTCAAACTTCATTGGTAAATGAGGCCTTACCAGTTTCTTTTGTTCTTTACCCTTTCCTTTACCCAGAGTCTTCTTTTCTTTTGCATTATTTTTCTTCTTCAGAGAATCCCTATTGGCTTCCTTCTTCTTTTCCCTTATGTGGATCTTGAATTCTTCCTTTTCTTTCTCTATCTCTTCTTCATTTTCAATGTTAATGATATCAATTCTTCTCCTTTTGCTGCTAGCTTCACCTTATGAAGCATCACTCCTTCTATGAACTAGTGGGGGTACATATTCTTCCATTTCTTCTTCTTCTTCAACAAAATTTATGCCTATTTCCTTCTCTCTCATAGCCTTTTGTTTATCTCTTCTTTTTGTAGGAGAAATAGGAGTTTGGTGGTGGCAGACTTCTTTTTTTCCCTAGTAGCATGCACAACTAGAGGGTACTTCTCCCTTACCAGAGGACTAGAAGTTGTCTTCCTTTTCTCTCTAGTAGAAGGTAAGGCCCCAAAGAATTTCTAAACAAATGGTGGTGTGGTAGTTATTCTACCATATCTCCTTGCACTCCTAGATGCTTCTCCAGTACTCATATATTATATATCTCTTTGTCTTGCATATTGCACTCTTTCCTTAGAAAGACCCATTTCCTTGACATATACATCAACCATAGCATCAACATTCTTCTCGATCTATGGTTTCTTATGTTCTATGTGAACTTCGATGAACTTTTTTTCATAAGTCTCATATCTAGGTTTATGGTATCCTTAGGACTTTTCAACAAGATATGTTGATATATCATCATAACTTGTTATTTTTTGTTCATTGATCTTGTATCCTAGTGCAAGGATCCATATACTCCTTGTTTCAAATGATTCCATCATACATTCATCTATAGATACTAGAAAAGTGATATCATTATGATATTTTTCAACCATACACCTTGGAATCCTCTCTCATATGCATTATTTTTTGGAATACTACAAAGAAAGAAGTAAGGGCATCATCTAGTTCTTTGAAATTTCCAAGGTTCCTCATATGACCTGCAATTTCATGTGCAATAGGTATTCCACTTATCTAGTTTACCTTTCCAATTATGGGAAGTGTTACCTAATTTTTAGCTTTCAGCTGAAATCAAGTTTAGTGTTTATTATTTTGTGTTGTTCGTTTAAACATTTAAAAGATAAACCATAAGTCTGTTAGGTTTAATATGCATGGAAAAAGGATCATCAAATGAAATAGATTGTCATTTTGTCATTTCAATGTTGCACTTACAACACAAAAGAAAAGAGAATCATATGTATACAAATGTGATCTTTTATTGATAATCATGAAGTGTACATGTCCCTCACAAGCCAAGGGACTAACTTTATTTATTCAATGGAAATATGAAGCAATTTATACATGAATAAATAAAAAGAAACAAATGAATGTGCATATAAGAATAGAGACTAGTCATTGCCTAAGAATGACTAGTTACAAAGTTGATTGATTTCCCTATTGCTACTGCCCCAAGCTGATTGTGTTCTCCCCAACTCTGTAGTGCTCCTAGCTCCTACATCTGAAAAGGCAATGGTATTAGAGTGAGACTCTAAGAAATGAAATATCTCAATCCTTACATACACACCTACCTATGCATGTATAAATTGGTCCATAAGTGCATAAAATAAGCATGCAAACCTTGGATGTCTTTTGGAAAATAGTGAAGTTGTCAAACACATCCAACATATAATAGGTGATCCCATAATAGTGGTTTACAATTTTTGGCCAAACTGGACACTGAAATATATTTTTTTAACTAAATCTTCACTTTCGGGCACCTATAGCAACTAAACCATGAGGAATTTGAATATGATGCAAACTAGAGTTTCGTGAAATTTTGTCTATAGATTCTAAATATATTTTTTTCAATTTTTTTGGAATCAGATTGCACTTCTTTTCCATCTCCCTCAAAAACTAGTTTTTTTCAAAAAACAACCCTTTTAAAAAGTGACGCTCACCGTATAACTCATAATTTTTTTTCCATGAAGGATAAAATTCTAATTCTTTCAAATGTAGATTTGAAACTTTGATATCTAGTGCTTAGATAGTTTTTTATTGAATATTTTTTCTTTAATCAAGTTTCGAATTCAAACCAATTATAATTCAGACATAGTGTGACCGTATAATGCGTAACTTTTTTTGTATGTATCGAAATTCAATTTTTTTTCTTTGTTGGATCAAGGACTTCAATATATGGTGCAAGAATATTTTTAATTTTTTTTTTAATAATCTGTTATTTTTCCACATGTGCAGAATAGAGAGCTTTATTTTCGGTGAAAAACCTACATTCACGAGAAATAAAAAAATAAATATAAGAATCAAATTAAATTTATTTAAAATTATACTTTTTGGGAAGCTTATAATAAGGACTACATACTTGCAAAAAATAAATTTTAAATGAATTCATTTGATTCCCCAAAAGGTAAATCAAAAGTGGTTTTTTATCACATTTTGATAGGTGTAAAGGAGACTCTATTATAGGTATGGTTTAAAACTAGCAGGGTTCTATCCAAGGGGGTTTGATTTAAGGTAGTTTGATAAACTCTCTTCAATTGGAATTATTTAAATGAAACTTTTCAAGGCTTAAATCATTATATTTTCTAAAAATATGTGATTTTAGCAAAAATCAGTTCCTCCCAGAAATTGTAAACCACTATTGTGGCAGCACATATATGCATTTTTTTTCTAACTATTTGCTTCATGTACAAATTTAGGACAAGTCTAGTTATTGTTTTGATTCAGATTAAATACATGTGGGGTAAATGTGGCTCCCACAAGGGTAGAGCTCATCATGCTTTGAAGTGAAAAGGAAATTGAGCAACTTGATCAAAGATTTATTTATTATCAATGCATTAAATCAATATGGAATCACACCAGTTGATCAACTTTCATTATCAGATTCCAAAGATGCAACATATTTTGTTGATATGTCCTTCAATCTTCTTAAGAAGATCCATGATCTAATTATAAAAGAAATGACTTCATAAATGCATAAAGTTCAATTATGCATCTCTTAAACAATGAGGAAGCATTCCAAGATGTTGTCAAGCCCCTCTCAACATAACCCTATTGGAAAACCATACATCACATAGGAAGGTGAGCTTTCAAGTCACCCACATAGGTGACATGAGGTTGTCCACTAAAATTAAAGTGAGGAGACAGTGTGTATTTATTGCACATAACCAAAAGGTAACAAATGTTGTTGAGATTAGACAACAAAAAATAAGGAGCAACTACACATGCATTAATTAAATCATAAGCTGGAAAGTATTGGAGGGTATTCATGACAAAGCATAATTGTTTCTCATGGAAAAGGAACATGGCGACCTATTTTCTATAATCTTCCTGTGAGATCATGGATAGAAGAGTGAAAGGAGAAAATCAAAGAATCCATGACTTTCTGTCCTCATATGTGTAGAGGGATAAACATTCTTAAGATAAGTTTCATTCATCATCATTCCTTGAGGACTTTAGTTCAACATATCAAAAAATGAGATAAATGAAATTCATGTATTGTTTTCTAAATTTGGAATATAATAAGATTGAAATCATTCCAAGCATGTCGAACAAGACAACAACAAGAACAAGCCCAAGTTTCATAAGGCTTTATTCAAGGCCTTCTCAATTAAACATTAGACAAAAGAGTTTTCCAGCTTACAATCAATGAATGATGGTTTGAGGAAAGGAAAAAGGAAAAGACATTCAAGAAACATCAACTCTAGTAGACATAGATAATATGCCTATTATGAACATGCCATTGCAAGAGGTCAATGACAACACTCGAACCCTCATATGATGTGATCAAGATACAATTGCTATGCCATAATACAAACAACAAGGGTCTTCTACTCTCTATACTGGGCCATTAACTTCTGTATGAGTGAGCAGGTTGCCAAATGGTTTCCTCTGGTAATAATTCCTCTAAGCATAGACAAAGGATTCAAAGAACAATGATATTAAAGATGGTAATGGTCTTGTTGATTGAAATAGAGGAGTTCATAAAATTCACATATTGAAGCCAAAATAAATAATGGTGCTTCAAATGAACATAGCATAGTCATGAGTAAGAGTGGTGCCATTAAAGGTTATAGGTTTATCTTTATGTTATCTATGAACTTGGAAAAACAAATCAATAGTGAATGATAAACTGTGACTAAGCCATGTAATGCAAGGTGCAGTCATTACATAGATGGAAATAACTCTTATAGTCTTACTCTGTGTTGAATTATGAAGACTTTGAATCAATAGCAGCATTTATGACTACATAAAGAAGGTATTTATGGCACTGCCATCAAAAGTATGCTATTGTGATAGTATCTCTACCTGAAAGTTCAAAAATAAGCATGATCATCAAAGGACATGCAATACAGTCCATTCACAACAAGGTTAGAGCACAAGTAAAGGACAACCAATATGGTCAAACCTTAACATTTCATCCACCAATATGAAGAGCTATTGCATGAGAAAGTAGCCTATTGCCAAGTTACAAACCTATGCAAAGAAAGAAACTTCAATGCTATTCATGATTAGTAAAAGGGTAGTATGAAAATCTGCCTTGTGATAATGACAGTGATATTTGAAATGGCATGACAGTCATAGGAGGGTAGTGACATTTTCCAACCACAAGGCAAGGATGAGATTCCATGATAGGTCTGTGCTGAACCTTGACAAGTATGGAAAAGTTCCCTTGTTTTAAAAAATTATGAGCAGATAAATTTCAAAAAGTAATCCATTATACTTATCATGGTGCCAATGTCTCATATTGTGGTGTTTTCTCAAAGTGTTTGAGGCATCAAAAGGGGTTTACCATGAGTGTTGTGAACATGAAGATGTATCACCAACAAAGGAAGAGTATGGTACTCTTAAAAGAAGTGTCGAATGCAGGAGTTATTTACAGTGACAAACCCACTTTGGGGTTTATGTGTTTTAAAGACATTTTGTAGAAAAGATATGCAAAAAATCAATTTAGATGCTCACATAAAACACATTGTTGCTATAGATTGAAACTTTCAATTATGCACACACTCACATTGAATCATTTTGCAACAAAATATAGATTTTCTTTCAAATCAAAAAATACCCATCTAGGTTCATCATGAAAATATGATATAGAGGCTTATATGGTGAACATCCTAGAGGAGTAAAAAAAAATGAAAGCCATTTCATGTATTATGACAGTCCATGGTCAATTTTGACCTCTTTTTTGCAAAATGTGGAAAACTCACCTGGGGTTTCCAGAAAAAATGAAGCAACATTGCTACTCTATAGAAAAATGGAGTACATTTACAGAGCCATCTGCATTTCTTCAAAGAAATTTGACTTTCTTTAGGAAATCAAGAAAACCCATTTGGGTTCTGTTGAAAACACTTATAGATAAAAAATAAATATGCTACAAAAAACTCATTTGGGGTTTTACAAGTGTATTACAAAATACAAAAGGAAATGGAAAGATATAGAGAAGACCCATGTTCAAAAATGGAGGTTGAGCTCACAGGCTGTTTTATTTTTCCTCTCTTTTCTACATATGAAAAACCCATTTGGGTTGCTAGAATACCTTCAGATGCAAAGGAAAAATTGAATGACATGATAGGGTTTTTTAAATGAAGTTGAGCCAAGAAAAAAAAATAACAGAAACAACAATAGAGTATCCCTATTATCAAATGTAAAGAAGAAAATGAATATTTGTGTTATCTTTTCAAGATGGAGAAACGAAAAACATAGGTTTTCTTTTGCTCAAAATTAGAAAAAGGAGTCGATTTAACTCACTTGGAGATTTTTCTCACAAAAAAATCTTGCAAAAATTTCAAGATTTCACTTCTAATAAAGCTTGATTTGAGTTCTCATGATGACTATAATGGAGAAGAGCAATAACAAAGAGAACAAATGAAATATAAGAGTTAGAGGATAGTCTACAAGCTGTGGCCTTTACTCATCAAATGAATCCAAAAGTTGGAAAAAATATAGATTCTAAGCCATGAGATGAGCCTTTACCTACTGTTAAGATGTTTTCCTCAATGAATCACCAAAGAAACCAGTGTGAGTCTCCATGTTTTCCCTATGTTTGCTCAAACCCCATGACAGCAAAGTCTTGTTCTAGATTCTTCGATGTCCAAATGATGATGTTTTTTTCATTATTTAGGTGTTTTGATGATTAGGGTTTGACCCTTTTCGATGGGATGGGATTTTCTTCCCATGCTTTTAAAATTAAAAAACATGTGTTAATGCTTGGGGGCTGAAATTCATGTTTATTAACTTAGGCATTCTTTCCTTAAGTTATTCTCCCCTTGTTAAAAACATTGTGCCTTTTCAAAATGTTGCTAAGTGTTTCAAGAAACCTATGGAGTGTTCGAAATCAGGTCATTCCTTTGACCTTTTGATTATGAATGCCTTAGTGTTTTGAGCAATTGGAATATGCTTTCCAAGGAACTTGGAGGTCGGCCATATTGGCCAACCTATTTGGGGCTTTTTGATGTCTTTGCAAACTAATGGATATTGCCCATGTGTGTATTGTCAAGAATGCAGAATAAGGTAGGTTGAGATGGTCAATGCCTTGGAAGCTTTTCAAAGCTTTTAAATATGACATTACGCGTTACATTTTATTCCATATTTGAAGATATCATGTAAGTGATTTGAAAATCACTTTTATTATGCCTTTTAATGCAAATGTAACACAAGGAGATGGTGGTGCCCTTATTCTTGTTTTGAATTGTAAAATGACTTGTTTAGTGATTTTTTATGAATCACTTAATCAAGATCATTATCTTAATGCTTTTTGAGTCTTGTGATTCAGAAAACACATATTGCATGACTTGTGTGTGGGTCAAGACTTGTGTGGAGACCAATTATGACTTGCAGAGGTGAGGAATGTGTGGGATGCTATTTTGACTGATTTTGGAGGAAAAGGGGCTATTTGGAGGCATTTTTATAACATATTTAGTGTGACTATTGACTTGGCTTAACTTTTCTTCATGTGGAGGACAATTTGGAGGGTTTCTAGAAGGCTCTTTTTGGCCTTTTCTGTTGTATCCGACCAGAATCTTTTGGAAGCACTTATGTGAGAGGTTTTAGTGTGTTTTGCTTAAGTATGTTCATCTTGAACATTTTGAGTTAGTTCTTTCTTTCTCGTAGCAGGATAGCTTTGTTTTGGAGCTATTTTTCATGGAGCAGTATTGTAACTCTGATGGGCCTATTATATAGTAAGCACTTTGAATTAATAAATTAGAGCACTTTTACCTTCTCATTTCCTGTTTCTCATGTATGTTGTTAATGATTGATCAGTTTGTCTTGTGAAAATCTATCTTTTCCTTGCAAACTTGTCTCATTTTATGCATCTATTTAGTAGAAGGTGTATGTTTACAGGTTGTAAGTTGTGTTGTTAGTGGTTTTGTGAATTGTGAAATCTCTTTTTTCCTTTTAATAGCATTATTTATAGACCTTCTTATGAAATATTTATGTAAACTATATTATCAAGTGAGTTGTGTAAGTCCATCTTTGTGATATTAATTTAAATGTGATAAGTTGTTAACAAGTCTAGGTTATTTTGGTGCATCACCTTAGGTTTTTTTATTTTAGAATTACGTTTATTTTCATGCAAGCCTTACCCTTTACCTTCAGAGATTAATAGTTAGGTGATATCAAACAAGGAAGTCGACCCATAATTTAGAGGTCTGCTTTCGAACAGGTTACCCACAACCTGAAAGCAATCCCATGTTAGTCCAAATCTGTTAAGTTCATTTAAATATTAGCAAATAGGGTAAAAATTTGGGAACCTAACAGTTTTGGCATGCCCAGTGGGACTTCTAGTCATTTCAAATTAGAAGAACACATTAGTTTGCTAGTTTTGATTTGCAACCAACACTTTTTTGTCCTTTTAAAGGTCACACCAGCATATCTGGCAGCTTTGAATGTGGAAATTAATAGTACACCAGTGTTGTAGCAACTTATGAAAAGAATTCAAACAAGGGGAAAGTTTGTCCCATTAGATTATCTACAACTTTCACCACCCCATAGGAGAGGTATGCCAACAAAGAAGTTTGTTGTTTCATCAAGGAAAACAGTTTCAACTCCACCAACAGTGAGAGTTTCCAGCCCCATAAGGTAGCAAAACTTGGTGCCAAACATGGCTATTCCAAGAAACCAAGTTTTTGTGACATTCAATGGTGGCAACCCACTTCAATTAGTTCAACATGATGATATTCCAATGGTTTCTCTTAAAAGTGTGCCATATTTTTTGGGTGAAGATCATACTACACTAGTTGAACACATCAAATACATTTCAAATCTATGTTCGGTGCATCATATAACTCAAGAAAATGTTGCCTTGAGGCTATTAGTAGCATCTTTTAGAGGTAAATCACTCCAATGGTTCAAGAGTTTAGCAATTAATTCCATCAAAACGTGGGATAAATTAGGAGAGGTGCTTTGCAAGCAGTTTGAAGACAAGTATGATAACTTGTCATTGGTGGAGCAGCTGACCCACATTAAAAGGGCTCCCCATGAATGGATGAAAAACTTTAATTTCCATTTTCAAAGGACATGGGACAGAATTCCAGAACCTACAAGGCCTCTAGTTGAATATGCCTTTCTATATTTTTTGAGAGTCTTAAATAGTGAACTGGTTGTTTTAATATAGTATATGGGTGGAAACACTTTACCAATAGCCTATGATACAACTGTGAGAGTAGAGAACAACTTTATTCAACCTCCAAATTTTCCAACACCTCAAATAGCCCATTTACCAGCTACTATTAACACATAAATCACTACTCAAGGACCATCCCAATAGTTGCAGGAAATTAAAAGTAGCCAACAAAAGATTGAAAATCTACTTCAAACTTTTGGCAATGAGCTAGTAACCCTCAAAAAGTAGCAATTTCAAATTCAAGCCTTGGCAGCCTCAAAATCAAGGTCAAGGACAACAATTTCAAGCTAACAAGCATCCATATCAGGGAAATTTTCAAGGTGCACGACAAAATCTGAATCCAAGGCCTTTTTAGCCATACAATCTAGTTCCAATCAGTGCAACCAAAGATATGGTACCTATTCAAAACAACCTTGTAGTAGAATATGAGTGGTGCTATCCTTGCAACCAGGCCCATAATCAGACATGTTTAAATGGTGTCATCAATCAAACATTGATGGTTCAGAATGTTTCAAGTGTGCAAGATGTGCTTAATGGTGAATCATCCCAATAGCAGGAGCTCCCTACAAGTGACACAACTCTCCTAAATTGGAAAGGAGAGGATTTTTGTGGAAAAAATAGTGATAGCTCTCCAATAGCATCCAACACCCAAGCCAAAAAGAGAGCTTTCGAGGTTGGACAGGAAAAAAATAAAGACAAGGAAGTTGTTGGACCTTCCAATCCTCATGTAACACACATTTTGCAAAGAAATCCACAAGGCATCAGTGGTGGATAGCTTGGGAACCAACCCAACCATCCCACTTGCAGACAGACCCTGCTATTGCAAGGACCCATCAAAAAGGTAAATGTTGTCACACCCTTCAACATTATTGAATCTATGAAAAAGATGAATGTGAATATATCAATGTGGGATTCCTTATCTATCCCTCGCCAAAAGGACTTGTTCCAATCTACCTTAGCTGAAGTAGGTGTTTCAAATGATATACTAGTAGGTCAACCCAAGGTTGTCTTGACATATACACCTCAAGACAATAGTAAACAGCCAAGTAAGGATGTCAAACCACCCCCATTTTATATGTCCATGATAGTAGGAGATAAACTAGTTCACAATTGCATGGTGGATTTAGGGGAAAGTGGTTTTTTCATGCCCAAACAAATTGTTGATAAGTTAGGAATGAAATATCAGCCTCTTGAGAAAGGATTTGTTCAACTTGATGGGGCAACCACTAATACTATAGGTTTTATCAAAGGTTTAAGCCTTACCCTACATGCTTGCCCCAATTTCTCCATTCCCCAAGACATTTCAGTCATTCCACATTTTTCTTTGTGTTTTTCAAGAGATTTTGCTACCAAGATAGGAGGTTATTTGTCATCAAATTGATCCCATATTGTGTTTAGAATGAGATATGGAACTAAAGAAGTCATAAAATCTGAGCAACTTGCTAAGAATCACATTGAACCATATGTCCTAAGTGTTGTTAATGCTAATTGTGTTGTTTTTGATGATGATGAACTTGTTGCTGCTTAAGAACTAAAAGAAAAAGGCATACCATATATACTTCTAAGTGAGTGGGCAGCAGAAAATATCATTGACAACCCAAATGATAACAATGAAGAATTGGTTTCGGTTTTTATGTGTTGCACAAACCTGATTCAGTGATTCCAAACCTTGAAAAGGAGGTGGGACAATAATTAGATTAGCAAGGTGGAGTGTGGAAGATGTTCTTTGATGGTTATCAAAGCAAGAACGATGCTGGTGGGGGTGTGATGCTTGTGTCCTCACAAGGTGACAAATACTACTCTACTTTTAGATTTGCTTTCTCTTATACTAACAATACTATTGAATACGAATGTCTAATTAAAGCCTTTGAATGGGTGTGGAAAAGAGGGATTGATTACTTGCAAGTGCATGGTGATAGTGAATTGATTGTTAATTAGGTGAGAGGTATGCATGTCACTAAGAATGATGTTTTAAAATCCTACAAACATGGGGTGTGGGATATGATAGAAGAGTTTGACACTTTCAATTTGATATCTATTCCTAGGGATTAGAATAAGCATGCTAGTAGATTGGTTGCAATAGGTGCTCAAGTTGATATTCCAAGTGAAATTAGGAAAGAAAAGTTGCAGCCATATGTTAAAATAGTTATCAGACCTTCTATTCCAGATAATAACGTTCATTGGAAAGTCTTTGAGAGTGATGAATAGGTCTTGAGCTTTATACTCCAAGAAGATGAAATTGTAGCAGTCAACCAAGAGAAGCTCAAGCAACAATATGATGATCAGATCATCCAATTGAAGTCTAAAAAATTGCCCAAGGGTCTAGTCACCTTGGAATCCATTTTCAGCATGGATGACTAGCTGAAAAATAATAAGACCAGCATGCAGGTCAAAGAAGAACATTATGAGGAGCTTGAAATTTTCAAAGGTAAGCTCCTTAAAGTTGGTAAAATTTGTTCACATGCAAATAGGCAAGCTTTCATTGCTCTTTTTCAAGAGTTCCAAGATGTGTTTGCGTGGGAATATTCTAATTTAAATGGTTTTGATCCCCAAAATTCCCAACATACCATAGAGCTTGAGCCAAACTCAAAACCTGTTAGGAAAAAATAGAGGCCTTTAAACCCCAAAATTGAGCCTCTTATGGTCAAAGTGTTGACCAAACTAATTGAGGAAGACATCATTTTTCCAATCAAACACACCTCATGGGTCTCTAACCTTGTCCCGGTTAGAAAGAAAAATGGTGAAATTAGGTTGTGTGTTGACTTTAGAGACCTCAATAAAGCCTTATTAAAGGATCATTATCTGCTGCCCTCCATGGAGCAAATTATGCAAATTGTAGATGGTTCAAAAAGATTCTCATTACTTGATGGTTATTCAGGTTATAACCAAGTCTTAGTGAAAGAGGAGGATTAGTATAAGATTGCCTTCACCACAAAATGGGGCACCATGGCTTATAAGAGGATGCCATTTTTCTTGTCCAATGCTAGTGCCACATTTCAGAAGGCAATGGACATGGCATTTAAAGGTTTGATTCACAAACTTGTACTTATTTACCTTGATGATGTAATGGTGTTTTCAAAGAAGGTTGATGAACACCTTGCACATCTAAAACAATTATTTGAGAGGTGTAGGGAGTATAGTATATCCCTCAACCTCAAAAAATGTATCTTTTATGTCCATGAAGGAAAGATTTTAGGCCATATTGTGTCAAAATAGGGGACCACCATTGATCCAGAAAGAGTAAGTGCCATTTTGGATTTGCCCTTACCCAGCCATAAAAAGGGGCTGCAAAGTTTCTTGGTAGAATCAATTTCATTAGAAGGTTTATTCCTGACGTTGCAAATCTTTTGAAACCACTAACTGCAATGCTAAAAAAGAATGCCAATTTCAAATGGACCAAGTAGGCCAAGAACAGTTTTGAAGTCATAAAAGGGGCCTTATCAGTAGCCCCTACTTGGGTAAACCCAAATTTCTCAAAGGATTTCATTTTATATGCTTTTGGAAACATTGATATAATTTCTACAATGCTGGTATAGCAGAATGATGCTGGCCTAGAACAACCAATTGTCATTTTTAGCCAACATTTAGAGGAGTATAAACAAAGATATACTTTTGTAGAGAAACATGTACTTGCTTCTATCAGTAGCTTGAAGAAATTTAAACCTCTAATTTCTAACAGCAAGGTGCATTTGATGGTTGCTCACCCTAGTGTGAAGGAATTCTTGCTAAGTAGGGATTTGAATGATAAGAGGGCAGGCTAGATTACAAAATTCATGGAGTATGACGTTGATATCAAGGTAACAAAGCTTGTCATGGGTAAATGGTTGTGTGAACAACTAGCTACAAAAGGCTGAAGATGAAGGAAATGTAGAAACAAAGGAAGTTTTGGTTGCTAATAATGTGCTTGTAGTAGATGCATCTACAACAAATGTAGGTTGGGTGCAAGATATGACTCACTTTTTGCAAACTGGTGATTGTTCACCAGGTTTAGATAAAGCCAAACAAAGGTATTTCAAACTGCAATCTATTCCTCATGTTGTGATTGGTAACATTCTTTTTAGGAAGGACATTAATGGTGTTCTCTTGAGATGCATTGATCAACATCAAGTTGTTAAAGTACTTCATGAGTTCCATGATGTAACTATAGGGGATCATTTTTCCCCAAGAACAACTACATGGAAAATAATGAGAGTCAATTATTATTAGCCAAGCTTATTTAAAGATGCCCATGCTTGGGCTAGGAAGTGTGTAAAATGTTCCATTTTTGCAGGCAAAGAGAGGCTTCCAGCTTTACCATTGTAGCCCATTCAAGTAGAACATCCCTTCATGAGATGGGGAATTGATTTTATAGGTGCCATTAACCCACCTTCAAGTGTAGGACATAGGTGGGTGCTTATTGCAACTGATTATTTCACACAATGGACTAAAGCAGTGGCTTTGAAAGAATCCAATGAAAGTGTTGTTTTAAACTTTTATGATGATTTAGTAACTAGATTTGGGGTACCTGAGTCAATCATTTCTGATAATGCTTTGGTGTTTGTTGGGTTAAGAGTAAGTGATTGGGCTGTAAAGAATGGTATTCATTTGAATACCTCATCAAATTATTACCCTCAAGGTAATGGTTTGGCTAAATCAACCAATAAGAATATGATCAGAATCATCAAAAGAATTCTAGAGGATAACCAAAGAAATTGGCATAACAATTTAAAATCTACCTTATGGGAAGACAGAATAACACCAAATAATTCCATTGGAAAATCCCCTTATATGTTGGTATATGGTAAAGAGGCAAGGCTACCTTTGTTAGTTGAGCTTCCATCTCTTGACATAATGAACCATCTTTAAATGTTTAAAGAGGAGGACCCAATGGTTGTCTAATATGCACAACTCATGGAGCTGCATCAACTCCAAACAAAGAGGGTGTTTGATAAAAGAGAAATACCTAGGGTGTTTAAAGAGGGAGATATTTTCAAATGGGATGAGTTAAAGAGAAGGCCTGGAAATCATACTAATTTTGATAGCATGTGGAGTGACCCATTTGTCATTACCAAGTACAAATAGCATAATGCTTTTCAGCTATCATCAATGGATGGAGAAGCTCTTCCTATCCCAGTCAATGGAATACACCTCAAACTCTGTTTTGAGGTATGATCTAAAAAATTGCTTTGTACAAATTAGAGTAGGTTTTGTTTCCTCTAAGTGCTTATGCACATTAGTTAAATGTTTTTCAGTTTTCCCTAAGTGTTTTTTTACACAGTTAGGTTGTAGTTTTCATTCTACATTACTATTTTTTCTTGGTTTTCAAAGTGTCTCTTGTTGGTTTAATAAGTTATAGCAATTTGCAATGCTTTTTTCAAGTGGTATTAGTTTTTTGAGCGACCTCGTTCCCAATGGATAAGCTTAGGCAGTTGGTCTCATGTTTAGTAGTCAAACATATAGTAGATGTCGCCAAAAATGTTACCTGATTTTTAGCTTTCACCTAAAATTAGGTTTAGTGTTTATTCTTTTGTGTTGTTCGTTTAAGCATTTAAAAGATAAACCATTAGTTTTCTAGGTTTAATATGCATGGAAAAAGGATTTCCAAATGAAATAGATTACAATTTTTCATTTCGATGTTGCAATTACAACACATGAGAAAAGAGAATCATATCTATACAAATGTGATCTTTTATTGATAATCATGAAGTGTACATGTCCCTCACAAGCCAAGGGACTAACTTTACTTATTCAATGGAAATATGAAGCAATTTATACATGAATAAGTAAAAAGAAACAAATGAATGTGCATATAAGAATGGAGACTAGTCATTTCCTGAGAATGATTGGTTACAAAGTTGCCCAATTGCCCTGATGTTGCTACCCCAAGTTCATTGTGCCCTCCCCAACTCCATAGTGCTCCTACCTCCTACATCTGAAAAGACAATGGTATTAGAGCATGGCTCTAAGAAATGAAGGATATCAATCCTTACATACACACCTACCTATGCATGTATAAAATGATCCATAAGTGCATAAAATAAGCATGCAAACCTTCGATGTCCTAGAAAATAGTGAAGTCATCAAAAACATCCAACATATGCATTTTTTTCTAACTATTTGCTTCATGTGCAGATTTAGGACAAGTCTAGTTACTGTTATGATTCAGATTAAATACAACATGTGGGGTAAATGTGGCTCCCACAAGGGTAGAGCTCAGCATGCTTTGAAGGGAAAAGGAAATTGAGAAAATTGATCAAAGATTTATCTATTATCAATGCATTAAATAGATATGGAATCACACCAGTTGATCAACTTTCATTATCAAATTCAAAAGATGCAACATATTTTGCTGATATGTCCTTCAATCTTCTTAAGAAGATCCATGATCTATTTATAAAAGAAATAATTGACTTCATAGATGCATCAAGTTCAATTATGCATCTCTTAAACAATCAAGAAGCATTCCAAGATGTTTTCAAGCCCCTCTCACCATAACCCTATTGGACAACTATACATCACATAGGAAGGTGAGCTTTTAGGTCACCCACATAGGTGACATGTGGCTGTCCACTAAAATTAAAGTGAGGAGACAGTGTGTATTTATTGTACATAACCAAAAGGTAACAAATGTTGTGGAGATCATACAGCAAACAATAAGGAGCAGCTACATATACATTAATGAATCAAAAACTGACAAGTATGGGAGGGTATTCAAGACAAAGCACAATTGTTTCTCATGGAAAAGGAACATGGTCACCTATTTTCTATAATCTTCCTATGAGATCATAGCTAGAAGAGTGAAAGGAGAAAATAAAATAATCCATGACTTGTTGCCCTCATGTGTGTGGAGGGATAAACATACTTAAGCTAAGTTCCATTCATCATCATTCCTTGAGGAGTTTAGTTCAACATATCAGAAAATGAGATAAATGAAAGTCGTGTACTATTTCTAGATTGAGAGTATAATAAGCTTGAAGGAATTCCAAGGATGGCAACAAGGAAAAGCCCAAGTTGCACAAGGTTTTATTCAAGGCCTTCTCAATCAAACATTAGACAAACAAGTTTTCTAGCTAACAATCAATGCATGATGGTTTAAGGAAAAGAAAAGGGAAAATACATTCAAGAAACATCAACTCTAGTAGACATAGATAATATTTCTATTATGAACATTCCATTGCAAGAGTTCAATGACAGCACTAGAACCCTCATATAGTGTGATCAAGATACAATTGTTATGCCATACCACAAAGAACAAGGGTCTTCTACTCTCTATGTACTGGGCCATTAACTTATGTCAATGAGTTAGCAGGTTGCCAATTAATTCCTCTAAACCTAGACAAAGGATTCAAAGAAGAACAATGATATTAAAGAGGGAAATGGTCTTATTGATTGAAATAGAGGAGTTCATAAAATTCACATATTGAAGCCATCATAAATCATGGTGCTTCAAGTGAGCAAAGCATAGTCATGAGTAAGAGTAGTGCCATTAAAGGTTATAGGTTTATCTTTATGTTATCTATGAACTTGGAAAAACAAATCAATAGTGAATGATAAACTGTGACTAAGCCATGTAATGCAAGGTGCAGTCATTACATAGATGGAAATAACTCTTATAGTCTTACTTCATGTTATCTATGAACTTGAAAAAACAAATCAATAGTGAATGACAAACTCTGACCAAGCCATGTAATGCAATGTGCAGTCATTACATAGATGGAAATAACTCTTACAGTCTTACTCTATGTTACATTATGAATACTTTGAATCAATAGCAGCATTTATGACTACATAAAGAAGGTATTTATGGCACTTCCATCAAAAGGATGCTATTGTCATAGTATCTCCTACTGAAAGTTAAGAAATAAGCATGATCATCAGAGGACATGAAATACAGTCCATTCACAACAAGGTCAAAGCACAAGTAAAGGAAAATCAGTATGGTCAAACCTTAGCATTTCATCCACCAATATGAAGACCTATAGCATGAGAAAGCAGCCTATTACCAAGTTACAAACCTATGCAAAGAAAGAATTGTCAATGCTAGTCATGATTAGTAAAAGGGCAATATGAAAATCTTCCTTGTGACAACAACGGTGATATTTGAAATGGCATGACAATCATAGGAGGGCAGTGACAGTTTCCAACCACAAGGCAAGGATGAGATTCCATGACAGGTCTTTGTTGAACCTTGACAAGTATGGAAAAATTCTCTTCTTTTAAAAAATTATGAGCAGATAAATTTCAAAAGGTAATCCATTATACTTATCATGGTGCCAGTGTCTCATATTGTGGTGTTTTGTCAAAGTGTTTGAGTCATCAAAAGGGGGTTACCATGAGTGTTGTGAACATGAAGAGGTGTCACCAACAAAGGAAGAGTATGGTACTCTCAAAATAAGTGTCAAATGCAGGAGTTATTCACAGTGACAAACCCACTTTGGGGTTTATGTGTTTTAAAGACATTCTGCATAAAAGAAATGTAGAAAATCAATTTAGATGCTCACAGAAAACACATTGTTACTACAAATTGAAACTTTCAATTATTTTCACATTGACATTGAATCATTTTGAAACAAAAATCTGGAGTTTCTTTCAAATCAAAAAATACCCATCTAGGTACATCATGAAAATATGATATAGAGGCTAATATGGTGAACATCCTACAGCAGTCAAAAAAAAAGGAAATTCATTTCATGTATTATGATAGGTCATGGTCAAGTTTTACATTTTTTCTACAAAATGTGGAAAACCCACCTGGGGTTTCAAGAAAAAATGAAAGAACATTGCTATTCTATAGGAAAATGGAGTACATTTACATAGCCATCTGCATTTCTTCAAAGAAATTTGACTTTCTTTAGGAAATCAAGAAAACCCATTTGTGTTTTGTTGAAAACACTTGCAAATACAAAATAAATGTGCTACAGAAAACCCAATTGGGGTCTTACAAGTGTATTACAAAATAGAAAAGGAAATGAAAAGATATAGAGAAGACCCATGTTAAAAAATGGAGGCCAAGCTCATAGGCTGTTTTATTTTGCCTCTCTTTTCTACATATCAAAAACCTAGCTAGGTTTTTAGAATACCTGCAAATGCAAAGGAAAAATTGAATGACATGATAGGTTTTTTTAAATGAAGCTGAGCCAATCAATAAAAATAATATTTTTTGTCCATGTCCATGGACAAAGACTTATTTTCTTTAGGAAAAACAACAGAAACAACAATAGGGTATCCCTATTATCAAATGCAAAGAAGAAAATGAACATTTGTGTTATCTTTTCAAGATGGAGAAACAAAAAACATGGGTTTTATTTTGCTCAAAATTGGAAAAAGGAGTCAATTTAACTCACTTGGAGATTTTTCTCACAAATAAATCTTGCAAAATTTTCAAGCTTTCACTTCTAATAAAGCTTCACTTGAGTTCCCATGCCGACTGTAATGGAGAAGAGCAATAAAAGAGAGAACAAATGAAATATAAGTGTTCGAAGATACTCTACAAACCGTGACCTTTACTCATCAAATGAATCGAAAAGGTGGAAAAAATGTAGATTCTAAGCCACAAGCTGATCCTTTACCTGCTATCGAGGTGTTTCCCTTAGTGAATCACCAAAAAAACTAGTGTGAGTCTCCATGTTTTCCCTATGTTTTCTCAAACCCCGCAGCGGCAGAGTCTTGTTCCAGATTCTTCCATGACCAAATGATGATGTTTTTTTCATTACTTGGGTGTTTTGATGATTAGGGTTTGACCCTATTCGATGGGATGGGATTTTCTTCCCATGTTTTTATAATCAAAAAACATGTGTTAATGCATGGGGGCTGAAATTCATGTTTATTAACTTAGGCATTCTTTCCTTAAGTTATTTTCCCCTTGTTAAAAATATTGTGCCTTTTCAAAATGTTGCTAAGTGTTTCAATCAACCTATGGATTGTGCCAAATCAGGTCATGCCTTTGACCTTTTGATTATGAATGCCTTAGTGGCTTGAGCACTTGGAATATGATTTCCAAGGAATTTGGATGTCGGCCATATTGGCCAAGTTGTTTGGGGCTCTTTGATGTCTTTACAAACTAATGGATATTGCCCATGTGTGTATTGTCAAGAATGTAGAATAAGGTAGATTGAGATGGTCAATGCCTTGGAAGCTTTTCAAAGCTTTTAAATATGACATTACGTGTTACATTTTATTCCATATTTGAAGATATCATGTAAGTGATTTGAAAATCACTTTTATTATGCTTTTTAATGCAAATGTAACACAAGGAGATGGTGGGGCCCTTATTCTTGTTTTGAATTGTAAAATGACTTGTTTAGTGATGTTTTATGAATCACTTAATCAAGATCATTATCTTAATTCTTTTTGAGTCTTGTGATTCAAAAAACACATATTGCATGACTTGTGTGTGGGTTAAGACTTTTGTGGAGACCAATTATGACTTGCAGAGGTGAGATGTGTGGGATGTTGTTTCGATTGATTTTGGAGGAAAGGGGCTATTTGGAGGCATTTTTATCACATCTTTAGTATGACTATTGACTTGGCTTAACTTTTCTTTATGTGGAGGAAAATTTGGAGGGTTTCTAGAAGGTTCCTTTTGGCTTTTTCTGTTGTATCTGACTAGAATCTTCTGGAAGCACTTGTGTGAGGGGTTTTGGTGTGTTTTGCTTAAGTATGTTCATCTTGAACATTATGAGCTAGTTCTTTCTTTCGAGCAGCACGATAGCTTTGTTTTGGAGCTATTTTTCATGGACCAGTATTGTAACTCTAATGGGCCTATTATACAGTAAGCACTTTGAATTAATAAAGTAGAGCACTTTTAGCTTCTCATTTCATATTTCTCATGTATGTTGTTCATTATTGATCAATTTGTCTTGTGAAAATAAATCTTTTCCTTGCAAGCTTGTCTCATGCTATGCATCTATTTAGCAGAAGGTGTATGTTTACAGGTTTCAAGTTGTGTTGTTAGTGGTGTTGTTAATTGTGAAATCTATGTTTTCCTTTTAATAGCATTATTTATAGACCTTATGAAATATTTATGCAAACTACATTATCAAGTGAGTTGTGTAAGTCTAGCTTTGTGATATTAATTCAAATGTGATAAGCTATTAACAAGTCTAGGTTATTTTGGTGCATCACCTTAGGTTTTTTTTTTAGCATTATGTTTATTTTCATGCAACCCTTACCCTTTACCTTCAGAGATTAATAGTTAGGTGATATCAAATGGGGAAGCCAACCCATAATCCAAAGGGTTGTTTTTGAACAAGTTACCCACAACCTAAAAGTGGTCCCATGTTAGTCCAAATTTGTTGAGTTCATTTAAAGCTTAGCAAATAGGGTGCAGAGTTGGGAACCTAGCAAGAAGCTCCTTCAAGAAATAGAAGAGTAAGGACATAACCAGAGTGCCACATTTAAACACATTTATTTTCCTTCATCTACTTCAAATTATCCATTAGTTGTTGCCTAAGAAAGTCACAAAGGTCATAATTTTCAATGTTCTCTATCATCTTATGTGCCACATTAATTGTGGTGGCAGAAACAAAGTTATCTCTATTGGGAAAGTATATTTTGTAACTGATAACCATTGTAACATATCTGACAACTGGGTTTCTATTGCTATTGATAGTTAGTGCTCTCTTATCATATGTAACACCAATTTTCTCCATAACCACCTCATTTTTAATGGATTTCAAGACCAAGACAGGTTTGATGGAGCATAGATCAATGACCTATCTTATCAATTCCTTAGTTATCTTGTGAGGCATATTAGTCCATAAAAATTTATCATGAACTTTGCTAAAATCAATCTAATCCACTTGACATCATAGAAGAAATTTGGAAAGCATTACCATACATCTAGTTTCTTCTCAACTGGGTTTTTGTATTCCAACTTTAGGGCGAAATCCTCACTAGTTAGCTCATTTTCCCATAAATCACTTAACTTAGTGGGAGAATGTTCTTCCATTTTTCCATGAATGTAATCTTTGATATCTTCAGTCGATAGAACCCCATATGGAGTATGTGATCTAATGTGCCTAATGGGTCATCATCTATGGATTTTGTAGGGCACCTTTTGAATTTTGGTTGTGGTTTTTTTTGTAACATCCATGACCCATGGTGTATCCATTGCAAACTATATTTAAAATACTTTCAAACAAAGATTTCTGAAAACTAGGACATGTAAGATTCACAAAATACCTTTTTCATTTGTTCACTAAACTAGGGTTTCGATGCTCAAATCTCCTTATGCACTTCAAATTCTCTTCTCACAGCTCTGCTCCTCTTCAAATGCTTTTGTGAAATAAATTTTCCTTATTGAATTTTCTTATATCCCTTCAATCTACCCAAATTTTTCATTAAATTCTCTAATCCATAAAGCTAACAACACTTTATTTGTATGCATAGTTAACTTATGAAACTTCACAAACTTCTACATCATCATATTTTCTTCCACAATCTTCACCAATAGATCAAGTATGTTAATCTAAATCATATATCTTCTTGTTGTAGCATTAGCACCTCTTTTTTGGTGGGGGATAAAAGATATCCATTAAAGCTCCCCCTAAGCCAAAGCTCTTGACTTAGTTTCTAGAGGAAACATTTTCACCAAAGGGTGGTACAAATTCTCCCTTGTATTCTATGTCTTCCTTCTTTAGAACTCCAATTCTTTTCCATTTCCTTCTTTACTTCAATTGGATCAACCTTTTTAACTAGTGCATTCCTTTTTACTAGATTATCTTTCCTTGTATTTTTGCTTCTATAGAACTTGGCAATGTGTCCAAGTCTATTGCAATTGTGACATGTAACATTCTTCTCAAAAATATTCCTTCCATTAATTCTTGATCTACATTGATTATCCTTGTGTACAAATCCATAGAATGTATAATAGTAACCATTGAAGGATTGAATCATTTTACCATTATTATATCCATTCATCATTTGGCTTCTACATTCACTTTCTCTATAACCAAATCTTTTGCATGTAAAAAATTGACTAGAAATGGATGGAACATTTTGATTCATTATGCTTCTACATTCCATTGCTTTATGTCCAAATTTATTGCAAGAATAGAAAAAAACATTGAAAGATGGGTACCTTTGAGCATTTGGTTATCTGATTAGAGGTCTTCTAGCTTTATTTCTTTGATTTTGTATCTTTCCATTATTCTTCTTGTCTTCAGTATTCCTTGGCTCATTGATCTTCTCTTCTAAATTAGGTGTTTGATCTTCTTTTTAGCTTTCACCTTTTTCAAATCCTAAACCACCTTTTTCTTTGGATGTTTTCTAACCTGCAATCATCTCATCAAGCATTGTATAACTCACTTTGAATTTTTCTTCATTACTCATTTCTTTCTCTAGATCTTTTCTTAAGTTTACCATTTCTTGTTCAAGCCTTATGCATTCATTATATTTTCTTTTCACCATTGCATTCAAGCATTCCTCAACTCTCTTCTTTTCTCTAACTTGTACTTTTAGTCTGATGATATTCTCATTTTCTTGTTTCAACTATTCACTAACTTCCTTATGCCTTTCTTTGAACTTCTTCATTTTCTCTCTTATTTTTTTGATACATTCATTTACTTCTTTGAAATTTTCCTTCAAATCTTTATTTTCACCTTTAGTTCTTTCTAGATCTTCAAGAGCAACTTTGAGTTATCCATCTTTTTCAAGCATGCAATCTTCTTCTATGTATCCAATAGTAGGAATCTCTCTTGGAGGAATAGGAAACTTTCGATCAACCATGTGTTCAATCTCCAAGACCTTCCCAAAGCGGTTAAGCTCCTTCCAAGGAACCAGGCTCTGATAGCAATTGTTGAACACCTAGAATAATGAGAGGGGGGAGGGGGTGAATTAACATTCTCTCAAACCATTCAAACATTAAACATCTAATTACTAATGCATATTCAACTATAGTAAGGAAATAAAGCATGAAACATTCACAAAATCACATAACACATGAACACCTATTTTCTATGTGGAAAACCCAAAATGGGAAAAACCATGATGAGGGTTAGGTCACTATGTATTATAATCGGTTATAGTATATTTAAAAAAATGCTCATTGTAGGTGGACTCATTGTCCAAGTGGACTCACTATCCAGAAAGAAAAGGATAGAAGAGAGATGGTGGCTCACAACCTATTTTTGAACTATTATAATTGTATCTAATGAATGCGTGAATTTAATCCCATTGAAGCACAATAAAAATCTTTATCTAATTTTGATTCAACACTTTTCCTTGCTCTTCATTCGCATAATTTTGATCTTCAACTAAACATTCACAACTTAAATTCACACTACTCTACTCAAATTCATGTCACACATAATACATGTCGCATTCATTTTATCAAAACAATGAAAACAATCCAACATATATAATACATCAATTGTAACATCAATTAGATCACCCTAATTAGATGTAATAATCAAAATGTAACTTGTTGGCTCAAAATATTTCATCCACACAATGTACCATTGTTAAAAATTTAAAATATCTTAAGATAGGTATGCATGGACCTATAATATATCCCACATAAGATAGCAATACTTATTCAACCTTTGCATAACTTTAAACATATTATGTTGGCTTCACATCAAACCTAAATTAAAAAAAAATCAATTGTTTATCCACATCTCAACATGTGGACCTCAAAACTCGATGTCATCTAGAATCCATGCTCAAATAAAATTTGAAAGCTTATCTTAAAAACCACAAGGACAAAAACTCATTTGCAGAGAAGTGCATATTCTCCCACACAAACACACTATATAACTATGAACTACCAGACCAAACTTTGTTACTCATATCTCTCAAACCCCTTGTCCAAATAAGATGAAATCCTAGAATTATGTACATCTAACATCCTCCAAAATTATGTGAGAAGCACAAAGTGATATCTTCATTTCCAAAGTGGTGCGAACCCAAAAATTGATGCACTATTACACTGAACTGGTAGATTTGACACTTAGTCAAATTACTATGGAGCTAATCTTTCTGAACCAAAACATATTGGAAAAATCCCTTCCTTAACATCTCAAAAACCTTTCAAGATTAATTAAAATGATATGCAACATTGTATCACACTGTTATGTACCTTTCATACCAACCATGCTTATGTTTCCAAGCAACATCATCAATGACAAACTTCAACAACCTTCCCAAACTTCCAACAAGAGATTGAAGATGATCTAATGAGTGCAATAAAATAGAATTAAGATTTGCAAAAATGGAAAGGAAAATAATTAAACCCTACCAAAACAAATCTCATGGTACCTTTCATACCAACCATGCTTATGTTGCCAAGCAACATCATCAATGAAAAACTTCAACAATCTCCCCAGACTTCCAACAAGAGATTGAAGATGATCTAATGAGTGCAAGAAAATAGAATTAAGATTTGCAAAAATGGAAAGGAAAATAATTAAACCCTACCAACACAAATCTCATGGTACAAACATTGGATAATGATTTTCTTATTTTGAAAAAGAAAATCCTACAGAATCCTCTGCCTTTGTATCAAGACATTCCAAGAAGGAATTGTGTTCCATATCATTAGAACATATAATTGAAACTTCATCCTCCTCTACAAATATTAGCCATTTAATATCCATCTTCATTTAATCTCCATACAATTTCCATGTGAAAATTTCATTTGATAATAGACCATGATAGCTCATGTCCAAAAATGGCAAGGTACATGTAAATGAATCAAACTAGAAAAAATACTAAAGAGAACATTGCTCTTCAAGTTGAGATCAATCAAAAATTTTAGCATTCATTATTAAGCTATCTTGAATATGAATCTAACAATGAAGAATAATTATTACATGATATAAATAATTATTCATGTAATATTTTTTTAAGAGATCAATGCTAAATCCAAGAAGAAACGGTCAAAGTAAATATTGATACTTCTTCCAAAGTTTTGGACATCACACCTAAACACATTCTTTCAAGAAAATCAAAAAAAAAAGACCTCACTTTATCTAATAAGGTTGATCAAGGTATAAAAACTAGTGACTCAATCTTGGCTCCTTATGATGATTCCTTCAATTTTGTTAAATATCCCTCATTAGTTGGAAAATTTATTTCAGTGTATTAAAGGGGATTATAAATCTCGAAGATCCACCATTCATCAAGATTCAAATGAACTTGAGATGAATGATATCCCAATAAAACCAATTATAAATGATATTCCTCTCATAGCTGCAACTAGTTTAGATAAAACTGACCAATTATATATGTGTGGTGTGTGTGTGTATGTATGTATATAGTTAGATACAATCTTAGTACTGCATAATTGATTCTATAGCTTCAAAAATATTCATGCCATCTAAGGTAGCTCATTCCTTAGGGATTTTATAAATAAACCGTCTAGAAAAGTTTACTCTATGGAGTCAAAACAAGTTCCACTTGTAGACCAAATTAAACATGCACAAGTTGCATTGGCTACATATCTAGAGAAGAAATTAAAGATCAACATTTTGGTGGCTGACATATCAGCCACCTATGCCATGTCATTAAGTAGAAGATTTTGTAAAGACCTAGGAAGTGTAATTCAATTGGACTAGTCTCACACTTTGATACCTCTTGAATACAAGAAAGTTCATCTTAACCCTGAAACCTAAGGAAAAATGTACTATTTTAGAATTGAACAATCCAAGATATGGGATTCTATATATAGAAACTAGTCTTGATACCTACATGCTTACTTTGAAAGAAAAAGATATACAGCTGAGTTGCTCACTCTTGATATATCTTTAGAAATTTGGATGATGGAGTTTGATGGAAGTGAATCTTCTTCTAGTTTTGGAGTTGGAATAGTTCTTATATCCCCTATAGGAGAAAATTTTCCTAAAGCTTATAAATTAGCCTTTGAAACCAAGTAGCTCAAGGTGACTGGTGACACATCATTAATAGTCAATCAAGTCATGAACTAGTTCCAAAACAAAAACAAGAGCCTTAGAAATTATTAGAATAAGGTTCGAGATGAAATTGAAGGATTTGATGCCTTTTTCTATTCCAAGAGAAGAAAATTATAAAGTGGATTGTTTGTTCATATCCACTTTTCTTCTAATTCCATATCCTAAATTTGAAAAAGATGTATATTTAATAGAATTTATTTACAAACCAAGTGTGTCAAATAACCATCAAAATTGGTGGGTCTTTGATGATGACAAACATATCATTTCTTTCCTTGAGGGAAGTGGTACTTTTTATCTTTCTTTTTGAAGTTTACCAAAATTCATAGAAAAGTAATACAACAAAAAATTCAAAAGTAGGTCTTGAAGTTCTACAATTAGAAGGAAATACCATTTTGAAGGGTTTGATTCCACTAGAGGAGTTGTTTGATAAACACGATCGCAATGTGAAAAGAAAAGTTAGTAAACATATAGATGGTTATTTTGAATATGAAAAAGTCAATATTGGGTCTAAAAGTGAGCCCAAATTTATTATCATTGGGAAATGTTGTTCTAAAAATGAAATTTCAAAGCTTATTTATTTACTTAAAGAAAATAGAGATGTGTTTGCATGACGCTATGATGATCTTAAAGATTTCATGGATGGTGTGTTCAACCGTCATTCTCTAAAACCTAGAGCCACTCCATATAGAAAAACGTATAGATAATTCAATCCAAAAGTGGAAGATGCTATTTTTGAAGTGGATAAGATGCTCAATGCCAAGATTATTTATCCTATCCATCATTCTACATGGTTTCTAATATTATTCTTATAAGGAAGAAAAATTATGAAATTTGAATTTGTGTTGATTTTCAAAATCAGAATGAAGCTTTTCTTAAAGACAATTACCCACTTCTAGGAATGGACCACATTTCACAATTTTTTCTAGGTTTTGAGATTATTTCAATGCTAGATGGATTCTCATGATATAACTAGGTTATTGTAACTTTTAAGGATTGAAACAAAAAAAAAATGCTACACCGTGGGGCACTTTCATTTACACCAAAATGCCTTTCAGATTGATGAATGCAAGTGCAATCTTTTAGAGGGTTATGGATCTTTCATTTGGAGATTTATAAAAAAATATTATTATTATATATTTAGATGACTTAATATTCTTTTCAAGTAAGTGTGAATATCATTCCTACCATTTAGAATGTGTGTTGCAAAGATGTAAACATTAGGGTATTTTTGTAAATCCAAAGAAGTCCATTTTTTATGTCACAAAGGGTAAGCTACTTGGACACATCATATCCAAAGAAGGGGTTTGCATTTATTCGTAATGGGTTAAGCTGATACAAAAATTGTTGTTACCTTCTATCAAGCCAAGTGTTGGGTCATTATTTGGCCAAATCAACTTAAGAAAAATTTTACTTGACTTCTCAGAGATAACAAAGTCTATTGAGGACATGATGAAAGGAAATGTTTCTTTAAAATGGAAAAATGAAGGCAAGAAATCATTCAATTAGATAAAACCTACAATAGAAAATGCCCCAATGTTATCTTATCCCAATTTTTCCAAGGAGTTTAATTTATATTTTTTGCTTCTGAAAAATCCTTATCTTCCATTTTGATGTAATTTAATGAAGAGAAATTTGAAGCACCTATCATTTTTATGAGTGTTCCATTGAAAAATCATGAACTAAATTATTCTCCTATAGAAAAATACATATATGTCATCATTAGAGAAGTGAAGCAGTTTAGATTTTATATTTTGAATTCTCATTCCATTATTTATGTGCTTGATACATTTGTGAAGACTATTCTAATGAAACAAGAGATAGCAATGAATAAACAAGCCTCTCGGATTACTAAAGTATAGGAGTATATGAAATTGACATTAATCCTACCAAGCTAGTGAGGGAAAAGGATTATGCAAGTTGATTGTGGAGAATGGGCTAGGCACACAAGAGGAAGTAAACCTTCAATTACCCCTTGTCCTTTTTGTTAAGGTAACAGATGAATGGTTCTCAAACATCACATATTTCCTCATGTATGGAGAATTTTCCAAGTATTTGTCTCCTAAAAAAATAGGATGATCAAATTTAAAGCAATGAGCTATATCTAGGGTGATACACTTTACAAAAAGGGATCGATGGTACCTTTATTAAGTGTGTGGATAAAGAGAAACAAAAGAGGCTTCTTCATTTTTTTCATAATGAGGCTTATAAGGGTCATTTTTCTTCATCAATTATGGTATTCAATATTCTTTGAAATTATCTCTATTGGTTTGGCATGTTTCAAGATGTGGATGAAAGGGTGAAAAGTTGTGAATCCTATCAACAATTCAAAGGGAAAGATAAACTTGCCACATTAGCATTGAAATAGTTGTGATCAAGGAACCTTTCCAATAATGGGGGATTTATTTCATCAGACCATTTCATCCAAATTCTAGTGCCATCTATACCCATATTTTAGTGTCTATAGATTATTTATGAAATATGGGTAGAGGTAATTTTGATGAAATAAACATCATCAAAAGTTGTAAGTAACTTTATCAAACAAAATATTTTGTTTTCTTTTTATTGATTAAGCAGGGAAAGCAACCTTACCCTTTCATATTAGTACAATAGACCAATGAATAGCATCTAGTCAAGACAACACAAAGAGAAAGCATAACAACGAAGTTCACTTCCCCAACCAATAAACCAAAAACTTAATCAATGCCATCTGCATCAAACATTATAGACCTATCAGTCATATCACAAAAGTATATCCAATCTATCTTAAAATCCCACCACAAAATTAGGTTATAATTGCATAACCTTAAAATAGTGTCCAAACTAAAACCATAATTCCTAACATAGACACAACAAGAAATATTAAAGTCTAGGCCCCAATGACCAATAACAACATTGTATCATCCAAGATTAACAAAAAAGATCATAGAAGCACATGACAAACAATAATATTACTATAAGCCAAGGATCAAGCATCCTCGATCAAATTCCAAGCCTTTAGTAGGTCTTCAATAGAGTCTTCAAACTTATCTTTGGACTCCATCTTTCTAGACAAGTTTTCTTCATCATTTGTCACCTATTTCCTCTACTACTTCTTAATTTTACCTTAACCTAAAACCATGGCCATCACAACTTTTTTCATTACTATATCCACCACCCTGTATAAGCTCTTAGCAGCATTTTCAAGAGCCTAGAATATGTTGTCCTTACCTTCCTCTTGTATCATTTTTTCCAACATCTCCAACCTTTCTTCCACCCTTTGAATTCTAGTAGTGTTAGGACCCAACATGTTCTCTTTACCAGTGTTATTGAACTCTATAACCTCTGTAACATTGGTAGCATCTTCTTTTTCCACAACCCTATCATTGTCTTTCTCATCCTTTTGCACCTCCTCTTGTTGTGATTCCTCTTCCTCTTCCTCATTGCTAGAATCTTCCTCATTTTTTGACATTGACTCCTCCTCCTTAGTAGCCTCACCCCCAAGACTATCCAAGGTTTCTTCAGCTAAGGAATCAATATCTTCCCTTACCACCTTCTTCCCTTTACTATCGTGGGACCTAGTATCACACTTTTCTTCTAAGCTTTTAGAATTTTTGCTACTATTAGACCCTTTTGACACCACCAATGCAAGCCTGGTTGACCTTCAACCCACCAAAGTAGAAAAATCAAGGCCATTGTCCTTGTAATCCAAAATTGTGATAGTGTTGGGATCAACCCCCAACTCACGGATCAATTTTTTTCATTTTTTGTTCACAACAGGGATAATAGGAGCAACACTCTTTTTTTTAGCAGTGATATTAAGTAGGTCTGACCACGAATGGTCCATAACTCTTAGCAGATTTTTTTGTTGGGGTGTGGGGACGACTTTCTTTAAGCTCATTTTTCATAGAGCTCTTGGGGCTAGGGTTTTCAATCAAATTTAAGGAACAAATTTCTTTTCAAGGACATAGCTAAAATGTATTTTTAGATAGCACAAATTAGGCCCTGGTGTAATGATAGATTTTCCCCATTGGTTAGGCTCTAGCTCAAGGATGAAAAGAAGAAGAAAGTTAGGTTTATCTTCTCAAGGTGTCATATATGGTTCAGGATTGAGAAGTGGTAGCCATGTACAAACTGAAATTTAACTTCAAGCATAAAGTATTTCATAACAAATAAACACACATTGTGGTACAAGGGAGGCATCAAAACCCTAGAATAATCATTCTGGAATCTCTCAGCTTTTTCTTTATCCTCAAAAATTTCACAATATAAGTTTGGTACTTTCCATTACTTACCTTTGCCACCTTCTTTCCTTCATAATCCAACCTTGTTTCCATAGCTATGAGCTTAGAATCCACTTTGAAATGAAGGCCACCCAACTCCACTTCACCATCCTTCCATGTGTTCACAAATTTGTAGCTTAATTGATCATATATCCTTCCATGGCTGCAAAGTACGGGGTAAAACCAACCTTCTCAAAAAGACTCCACAACTCTGAATTCTTTTACAAAGAATCATACTAATTCGGCTTCGTCCCCTTTTTGGGGCCTCACATGGTGTTATCATTGCTAGAGTAATTCTTTGGAAGGAGGATATACTCATCTTTTTGTCCCTCTTTTTTCACAATTGTGGCAATTGACAATTCAAAAATCTAAGTTTTGAGGGAGACCTTATGGTTTTTCATTTGAGGAGATAATAGGTTGAATCTTTTGGTAGGTTGTTTAAAATAATCACTCTTGAAACAAAGCTAGTTTTCACCTTTTTGAGCCTTGTCATTATGAAATCTGATAGCTCTGACACCTTCATTAGTCATGATTATTCTTATTTTAATATTGTCCTTCCCATCAACACTAACACATGTCAAAGTGTCTTTTCCAAAATCAAACTCCATATTTTTAGTAGTGCAGATGGTGCTCCCTATATCCTTATTAATCACTTTCTTTTTGAAGAATGAGGTAACCCAAATAATATGTCCTTTCTATCTCATTCTTTTAATATCTTTGGGATTTTGCATATCTCTACACACGTACCACCTAGTCCATCTTGTCAGCTCGCCCAGATGCCACCAAGGATAAACCCACTTAACAATTGGATGATGAACCAAGCCTCTTCTTTTAATTATTGTTATTCTATCCATGATTAATCCAATCACCCAATCTATCCTTAGCAATCATTTCTTCTATTTGATTAGATAAATTGGAGAAGTCCTAGTATTTTAAAACCTCCTACCTAAGGCCAATTTTTTCCATAGTATCAACAGCCTTATTTCCCTCCCTAAATGTATGATTAATCTTGTAGTTTTGGAAAGACTGTAGCATATTTTTATAGTCATCTAATAGGTCTTTTATTTCCCACAAAGCCTCAACTTTATTTTTTAAATAGTCAATAATAAGTTGGAGTCGCCTTCCATAATAACCTTCATGTACCCATTATCTTTGAGATAACTTATTCCTTCCCAAACAATAAAAGCTTCAACAAAATTATTAGTTATTGTTCCCAAGCCCTTGTTGTATCTAGCCACATAGATGTCATGATCATCTCTAACCACTTTAGCTACTCCTACCAATCCAGTATTTCCTTTTAAGCATCCATCAAAATTGCATTTAACCCATCTTGGATCTGAGGGAATACAAATAGTGATGTTTCTGACAATCTATTTATCCCAATTAATATTATTGAGGTCGTGGGAAATCCCCCACTATTGCTTAATTCTCAGCTCTTGATAGGAAGGCCCTTTCGTTGACTAGGTGTACTTACAAATTTTAATGTTTCTTGAATTTGTTTCCTTATAACTAAACATAGCTCCTTATTTCTTTTTGCAACATCCCTAAAGATCCTATTATTTCTCTCTTTCCACAATCCCCGAGTGAGGAACAGGGGAAATTGTCTCCAAAGGTCAGGAATTATTTTGTGAGAGTAAGGACATAAGCTCCACCCTTCAGCAAAAATTTTAACAGAAGTAGAGAAAACCCATTCCACCATAATATTTTTTAGGAAAATTTCCCAAATTTCTTGAGCATAAGGGCATTGAAAGAGCAAATGCATAATAGTTTTTTCATCTTTGTTGCGAAGATAATATTTATTGACTAAATACCAACCTCTTTTCTTAAGGTTATCAATTGTGAGAATCTTACCATGTATCACTTCCAACTAAAAGCATTTAATCTTGGGGATTAAGTTCTTACTCCACACCATATTCTAGTTAAAGACTCCAATATTAAGGGGTTACACTTCCATAATCTCATAAGCTGACTTAACAGAAAACCTACCTGAAGCATTTTTTGTCTAGATCCATTCATCTTTTCTATTTCTTAAAAAAAGGTTAGGATTCCCAATTAGTCTCAACAAAGATTCCAAAGCAACATCCCAATTTTGCTATCTACCACCCTTGAGAACACCATTATTCAAATAGTTCTTGAAGTCAATATATTTTGGTTTCGATCCTTCCCAATTTAAATAATTAGAAACCTTCTTGCCAATGTTTCTTTTTAATCTGATTCTAATTTGTTGAAGGTTTTCACTAGCAGACAAAGGAGCAATAGTGGACAAAACATCCTCCCAAAAATCAATTCTAAGCCCATTTCCTACTCTCAATTTTTCTCCTTTAGTTAGGATTCCTCTAACTTTTAGCAAGTTATTCCAAAAGATAGAACCGTGAGGTAGCTCCTTTTTCCTAAGAAAACAACAAGCATCCTTATTATTTAGGTATTTAGCCCATAATATTTGCACCCAATCCTTTTCACCTTCCAAAAGAAACTAGCCCATTTTTGCCACATGAACTTTGTTAAACATTTTTATTCTTCTAATCCCTAGACCTCCTCCCCTCTTCGATGTGCAATCAATTTCTCATTTAATGAATATCATTCTTTTCCTTTCTTCCACACTTGACGATAAGAATCCCCTTTGAATCATTTCAATTTTCTCAGCAAATATAAGCAGGGATGTTCAACAGAGATAGGTAATAGACATGTATATTTTTTAAGGAAGCTTTTAAAAGCTTAACTTTCCCACCAAAGCTCAAAAATTTTCCTTTCCACCCTACCAGTTTCTTCTGGATCTTTTTCACAATGTAATTCTAGTAGGTTACTGCTTGGATTTCTATAAATTAAAGGTAAGCCTAAATAAGTATTTGTAAATTGCACCTCCTTGTATCCTAATATATTTATTACTTTTTCCTTGACAATCTGGCTAGTATTGAAAAAATAGATTTTACTTTTCTGATAATTAATGAATTGGCTAGATATTTTATCATATTGGTCAAGGATTGCTTTCCATTGTTTTGATTCTAAAATAGATGCCTCCCCCATGAGGATAGTATCATCAATGAACTATTGGTGTGAAGCAGGGAGGAGGGAGGAAGCAACACATAAACCTTTAAATTTTTTTTTGCAAGGTGTTTCTATATATTACAGCCCAAAGCTTCAACAACAATGAAAAACAAGGTGACAATGGGTCCCCCTATCTTAGGCCATGACTTGAAGAGAAGAATCCTTTGGGAACCCCATTAATCAAGAAAAATTATTTCAGAGTAGTGACACAAGATTTTATAAGATTGAGGAACTTACCATTAAAGCCAATTTTTTCAACAACAAATAGAAAATTCCAAGAGACCCAGTGATATGCTTTAGACATATCTAGTTTCAATGCCATACCATATTTTTTGTTGTGATCCATTGAATGTAACACCTCATGGGTATAAATAGATGCATCCAATATTTGTCTTCCTTAGAAAAATCCCTTCTAATTAACAACAATCATTTTGTTTAGAACTAATTTCAGCCTATTAACCATAATTTTAGAACAAATCTTATAGGTGGTGTTGTAAAAACTGATAGGTCTATAGTCATTCATGGAAATAACATCATTAGCCTTGGGAATTAGAGCTATAAAAGTGATGTTCATCTGATTTAAAATCCTTCCCAATTTGACGAAATCTGTGACCGCATTGAACAAATCAAGAGAGACTATATCCCAATAAACTTGGAAAAAGCTTGGGGAAATCCATCTGACCCCAGTGCTTTAAAAGCACTGAAGGATAAAAAATCCTCCTTCACCTCATTCATAGAAACATCCTTAGACAATTCTTTTAAATCCTGCTTTGTGATAACATGGGGAATGACTTACAGAAAATCATCCAATTTAGAATTATCAACCTTTGGCAGTTTAGAAAATTTTGAAGAAAAGGATACAACCTCCCTAGAAATGTCCTCTTCATTATCAATTCTTGTCCCATTAGAAGTAATTAAAAATATGATCTTGTTTCTTCCTCTGTGTTTCCACTGAATTCTTGATTTATGTTTCCAAAAAATTTCCTCCTTTTTATTTATTTTATACCATTGAGACCTCAACCTCCTTTCTTTATTAAAGGTTTCATCATCCAAAATACCCAACTCCATTAGATCTTGAATTTCCTTAATTTTCAAATTTAAATATTTCTTAGTGGAAAAAATGTTCCCAAATGAATAATTGTTCCACCCCTTGACCTTTTCTTTGACTCTTTTCAACTTTTGAGCTAATCTATACATAGGAGTGCCATCAAAGGGAAGATTCCACCACTCAACCAAATATTTGAAGTCTAGATAAAGTGACCACATGATTTCATACCTAAAAGGGTAAGGCCTTTTAGTCATTTTATCATCCCATTCTAGGAGTAGAGCACTATGGTTTGAACCTGTTCTTGGGAAGGCAGTAAGAGAGATATTTTGCATTATGTTCCAATTAGAGGAAACAAGAAATTTGTCTAGTTTAACCTGGATAGGATGACTGCCCTATCACTATTAGACCAGGTAAAGAGAGAGCCATTCAAAGGAATGTCCATTAACCCCACTGAGTTAAGGAAACCCAATAGGTCCATCATGCTATCAAAAAATTCAGTAAGACCTCCACTTTTTTCTGAGGGGTATAACAGGGAGTTAAAGTCCCCCCAAAGCATCTAGAACTCATTTTTTTCTATTTGCAATAATTCCTTCCAACATGTTCCATAGATCAAGCCCGTCCAGTCTTGAGTTTTGGCTGTAGAGATTGATTAAATTCCATTTGACCGAGGTAACACTATTTTCCATACTAACTAAGAGAGTATTTTTATTAATTAAATTCAATCTTCCAGCAAGCCTATAAGGGTTCCAAAAAGTAGCAATCCCTCCTAAGGCTCCTTCAACATCGCTAACTTCAAAACTAGCGCTAGGCCAAATCCATTTTAGGACTTTCTAAAAGCTTTCTTTTTTCATTTTAGTTTATTGAATCAGTAAAATATTTAGTTTCACATCAGCTAAACAATATTTTAACAAATGTTGTTTATAGGGGCCATTAAGTCCCCTAATATTCCAAGAGAGCATATGCATTAGAAAAAACCATGAAAAGCAGTATCACTTGATACTACTCAAGGTGGGAGAAGAACTCCCCTTACTTCTTTCTTGATTTTCTCCTTGTTACCTCATTCTCTTTTTACCCACAACCACATATCTTGTTGTTTCTTTAATCCTTGACCCCTTTAATTGAGGTATTCCCACCTTTTTATTTCCTCCCACATTCAGTTTATTCTTTTTCCTTGATTTTATGTTTATCCAATATTCATCTACCATACCCTCTTTTTGGGGATAGCAAGAGTTTATCCAACTTTTACTAGTTCCATATTTTTGTTTTCTAGAATTTGAATCTCCCCCAAATTTAGGTCTATTGTAGGGTACTGAGGAGAGGGAGTTAGAGGTTTTTCATTTTGAATAAAAATCTCACCCTCCTTAGGAAGCTCACCATGTTGTTCATCTCCCACCAGATCTTGAGATAAGTTTTTCATGTTGTCCACCTTTCCCAGCTGTGATTCAAGATATTTTTCAAAGGAAGGCGGGGAGGAGAGCCCATCAGTAGCCCCCTTCGAAAAGGTCCCAATCACATTTTCCTTTGAAACACCCTCATTCAAGGTCAAAACTTCCTTGTCTTGCACTTTTAGAAGAGGTTCCCTTGCCTTATCAGATATCATCAAAGCCTTATTAGGAGTTGGGATATCAAGCTCCTTTATTAGGTTCATAGGAACCATATTTTTCAAAGGATAACTCTTTTGGATTCTAATTTGAATATTCTTAGGTTCCAAAGAAACTTTATTGCAAACAGCCTGTATATTCCCAAACTTATTGCATCCTTGGCAAAAAACCATAGCTTTTTCATACTCCAACAGTTGAACCCATCTTCCAAATTTGTATTTTAAAATCATAGAGGTGGGTAGAACTATGTTGACAAAAAAATTTGCACACATTCTAGAATAAGCCAAATGAGACTTAATAATGGTTACTTTATCCATTGTAACTAAGGGCTTTAAAAAAAAATTGGTGCCAAAATTCCAGTGGAAAACTAGGGAGCCTGACCCAGGTAGGGGCAACTTTCCCCAAGTCAGCAAAGGCATCAAACCCTAGTTTCCACTTAGACTTAGAATATATTTAACACTTTTATCAAAAGCCCACAGGCCACCCATGAGAACCTTTATCATATCCTCAAGGATAAAAAAAGGTAACCAAAAAAAGACCTTTAGGCATAGAACATATAGAAACACTACCCTTCAGATTCCAAGTTTCAATGGCCCACTTGCATACCTAGTCAATATTAGGATGGCGAGAAAAGAACTTCCCAACCAAGGAAAAATTCAAGCCTTCCAAAGCATTGTTGAAGATTACATCTAGGCCATCCACTTCATCCCCCATGATAGTACAAAAAGTATACAAAGAGTCTTGAGGCACCTATGTCGAAGCCTTTCCTCCATTGAGCTTTTCGGCATAAAAAGTAGAGTTTTCACTAGTTAACATAATATCCTTACCCTCAAGAGAATAAACGGCCTCATTCAAACCCCTAGATGAAGAAACATGTGAAGCACCAGGCCTACTTTTAGCTCCCCTAGAAGGTGAAGGTGCACAATTATGGGAAGGAGCAGAGTACATAGGTGGGGGAGCCCTAATGGCCTCCCCTCCAAACTGATTCATCAAGCTATAGAAGATCAAAAATTTGAAAAATAAGGAGTGCACACATAGCAATGGATTATATTTGATAATTCTCTTCAATGATATGGTTATTTGTTAGGTGTTTCACACAAAATTGTAAATATAATGCCACTAATTTTTCTTCTCATAAAATATTAGCTTTTTTCTACAAGTATGGTATCATCCTAGCTCATTAATTTGATTATTATCACCAAGGGAATGGTTAGCTAGAACCTAGCAACAAGAATATTGTTGCAAATATTTGTAAGATGGTCAATGAGAATGAGAGGAATTGGAATAAAAATTTATATGAATCATTATGGGTTGATAGGACAACAATAAAATTGTTATTGGGATGTCTCCATTCCAATTGGTTTTTAGAGTAGAGGCCAAGCTTCCTATCCCATTAAAACTTACACCATTAAGTATTCAAACTGCTTAGGAGTTTTGTCATAGGGATTTGCACCCACATGCAAAGCTATAAAACTTTGCAATCCCATTCAACATTAGACTAATTTCAAGTTGTGGGTACCCTATATGAAACTAGACATCTGGATTATTGGTCGGCTTCCTATTGAATCTTCTGATTAATTATGCATAACTTGTTTGGAAAAAGGGAGAAAAGGATTGAAATAAGTCATAAATTGAAATCTAAAACTGGGTGATGCACCTAATTGACTTAAAGAGTACAGACTGATTCACAACTGATCCCTTACGAAGCTTATTTTCACAACTTATATTGGACAATTCAACTGCATCAATGATTCACAAAAAGGCCTAATAATTCATTCTTTATGAAGGAAAATGTTATTTTCACAACTTAAAGATAAGGATATATTAAAAGCACAATTTATCAGCAACTAAGATTGTTTTTTCGTGTACATGCATTCATGAATGTGACAAAAAATTAAAAATTCTGGTGTCAAACACATTAAATTTGCATCCAAAACATTTGTAAAACAAAACACCTGAATCTAAGAAGGATAATATTTAACTTGCAATGACAAAAGAAGGAACACTCTACAAATGATACTCTAAGATAACCTATAAAATCTACTAAATATCATAAAATTGTGAAAGTTGAGCTACATGAGGTCTTTTTGCTAAAGGCAAAGACAAAAAACAAGAACTAGTGAAAAATGACTTAAGTCATATCACTTTATACAAAAAGCCTCTCCAAGGAATGAAGGTGAAACTAAAAGTCCATTTCAGTGTGAAAAATGATAAATCCAAAGAAATCCATAACCAGAAATAAAAATCTCCAAAAAGAAAGCCCAAACTCATGCAAAAATGAGTGCACTCAGGTTCAAACTAGCAGTCAACTCGTAACTAACCCATAGAACACTCAAACTAAACTGAAAATCCCTCAAAAAGTGGGTTCAAGCATGTGAAAGCCACCTCGTTTATGTCAATCTTCCCATGATGATTGAAAATCCATCCTTGTATCATGCATGATTAATCTTCAATTAATAATCCTTGATTCTTTTAGTTCCATTTACATCATTTGCATGATTTATCTTAAAGAGGATTAAGTGATTAAATATTAAAAAATAACCATTGTATGATTATTTTAATATCTAAATGTGGAAAAGCCCTCCTTATTTTCATTTTAAATATTAATGTAATCATACATTAATATTTAATTACGTTTATAACTCCAAGTAAAATCATGTAAATATGCATGAGTCTAAGTGATCATTTCTTGTAGAAAGGAATAATGACTTGGTCATTATTAGTTTACTCCTCCATGACTCATGCAAATATTAGGTTTTACTTGAATTTGGAAGTCATAAACCATAAGGGATAAATAAAACATAATGATTAATTAAAATCATTAGTAAAAATCAACCCCATGTTGACTTAGGGCAGACAAAAGCCTTCAAACCCTAATCATTCATGGTCATTTTGTATTTTAACTTTTGGCAAAGAGGTTCTATTCGGAGGAAGCACTGCCATGAGCTATGGTTTTTAACAGGTTGAAGCTCATCATTCAATTTTAATATGGTCGATTCTCCATGAATAATTAAGGTAAGTTGATTCCAAACTATATTATGGCTTTTTTCCTTCATTTTGCAAACAAAAATGGCCTTCAAGGCTGCAGCCATGCATGCATTTCTCTGATTTTCCTCTTCATTTTTATGTTCTTACTCTTTACTCTTTCCTTGGCCACCATTGGAGATTGGTTTTGAAATTTTCCTACAATGAAAACTGATGAAGAAACCCGCATCTATGAGAATTCTTGATGGTTATTGACACTTTTGTTGTGTATCTTGGGCTGCCATGGTTTTTCTATCTTAAGCACTTGGTAGCCATTATCTGTGAATTTTCTCCACTATGAGACTATATGATGCACTTTCTAGGTATTCTCCAACTCGTGGCTATAGCTTGAGATATTTTTTGCTTAAGGGAAATTGGGTTTTCTCCACCTGTAGGTCGCCATGAAATTTCTAGGTATTTGTTATTTTGAATGAAAAAATAAAAGAAACCCTCACTATTTGTTTCTCCAAGATCTGTATGAAAGCTTTCTCATGGATGGAAACTTCGTATGCATGACTATACTATAGCACAAAATCTTGATTTACTTATAGTTTCACTTGCATTGATACTTTACTTCTATCGTTTCTTAGAAAGAATAAGCATGATTCTTTTCCATTCATGCAAAAATCTCAAGGGTTTAGTTTCTTTGTCATGGCCATCATAATGTTCTCATAAATTTCTCTGTAAACCTTCATGCTTGAAATTCTGTAAACTCTTTCATGGGTATTTATTGTTATCGAACACTAAGGCTTTACCTTGGCTTTGAAAATTACAAGTAGATTCTACTTTCCTCTAAAAGGCCTCTGTTTACACCATTTTATGTATGTGTTGTCCGTTGTCAAATAGAGTCATCTTTATTTCTATATTATCTTTACTACTACTTCATCACAGTTACATAAATCATTGTTTTGATTCATAAATCAGTAGTAAAATCTCCCCATTGATTGAAAGTATGCCTTGGTGATGGTTGAAAATATGTGTTTTATCATCAAGTGTTTACACTGTCTGTTGCTTTCCTTTATTTGTAAAATCT
Source organism: Sequoia sempervirens (assembly GCA_007258455.2). NCBI lineage: Eukaryota > Viridiplantae > Streptophyta > Pinopsida > Cupressales > Cupressaceae > Sequoia > Sequoia sempervirens. The sequence continues at coordinate 122,835 of VDFB02144625.1, read as the reverse complement.
ATCCTTTAAGCAACAAAAGAAAAACATACCATGCCATTTTATTTTGTATATAAACAATATCAACAACACTTGCTTGTTGTCCTATGTGCAAAATACAACTTTTTGTACCAATATAGCTACCTCTTGTACCAACAATGTGATCACTGCATAATCCATAAGCATGGCTTTAAACATTTCTATATCTTAGATTTTTTAGAAAATTGTATTTGTACCTTCAAATGTTGTTTCATTTATTTAATATTTTCTCAAATGTTTTGCATTGTATAAACTATCAATGCATATGGCTTGATTTGTTCCTAGCACTATCTTGACAAGAACCCATTAGTTGTTTTGACAAGACTATTCTTTTGAGCTCACTGCCTGGAATTTTGAGACTACTATCATTGCATATGGTTGTCTTCTTTTATTTGCTTTCTCAAGGCTGTCAAAGACACTTATTGAAACCTAAAGCACGCCCTTTAGCACATGGTCATTTTTTGTCTTCTATAGACTATGCATATGCTTTAAAGTTCTAAGAAATAGTTTTGATGATCTGGTGACCTATTCTCCCTTTAGTATAAAGGGGCTCAATACCTCATTAAAATGAAAATGTGAATGCAAGGCAGAGCTAAAACAAAGGATGACAAATGCAATTGATGTTTCTTCAACAACTTGCAGACTTTGTTCCATTGAAGGCAATGGATAGTGATCTTTGAGTGAAGCTCTATTTAAATCATGAAAATCTACACACAACCTTATGTCTCTGCTCTTCTTCCTGATAGGAACCAGGTTTGAAACCCAAGAGGTGTGATTTATCAGAAAGATGATGCCACCTTCAACCAATTTTTTCATCTCTATCTTCATCAAGTGTTCTAGCTTAGGATTATGTGGCCTTTGTTTCTTTCACATTGGTTTTGCTTTGGGTTGTGACTCAATTGTATGTTGAGCCAATTCAGGGTTAAAACCCTTCAGATCTCCATACTACTAGGCAAATATGTCATTGAATTCTTGGAAAATCAAGAAAAACATTTGTTGTTCTTCCTTGGTACAAATTTTGCCAAGCTTTAGGAGCTTATCTTTAAATATTTCAATCAGTTCAAAATGCTCCTCCTTTACTGTAATGTTGGATTTATCTCTTCTAACCTGATCGTCAGTGTTGAAAATTGATTCAAAGGTAACCAACCCCTTAGGAATTTTATTATATTTCAGCTGCAAGATCTGATCCTCATACTGTTGTTCTAGTTTCTAATGATTAGCAGCAAAAAAATTTGCCTCTTCGATTAGAAAACTAATAATTTGTTGATCACTATCATAAATTTGCAAACTGACAGTATTATTAGGTACAGATGGTCTCACTACCACCTTGACATATTGTTGTACCTTGATATTATGAATGTTAGAAGGAATATCAAATTGTGATCTGATAGCAGCCAATCTACCTCTTTATTCATATTTCTGGGAATTGACAGTAGATTAAAATCACTAAAATCTTCAATTAGGTCCCAAGTTCTGTGTTTATATAACTTCAACAAATCATTCGTGGTCACACTCTAATTTCTTACCTGAATTGCAATCAATTATGAGTCACCATAAGCATGTAGACACTTGATACCCCTTTTCCTAGTCCATTCCAAGCCATGGATCAATGTTTTGTACTTAGCCACATTGTTCGTGCAACTGAAAGTGAATCTGAAAGTTGAATAATATCTATCTCCTTTAGGTGAGATAAGCATTACACCTCCACCAACACTAGACCTAACTTATCTGCTAAACTCTTTGGCATTACATAACTGCTTGCACTGGAATCAATCATACAAGTATGGACTAGGTTGTTACCTATAATCAAAGTGACATAGAAGGGTGGTGGTTTTACCTCCTGAACTAATTGCTCTCTCTTAACCTTTGAAGTGTTGGCTAGAACCCTATGTTGCTAAGTGATAGGCTCCTTAGAAACTGATATTTTTCCTAAAGCTTCATGTAGGCATTCTTTCTTCCTAGGAAGATGCAAAGCATCTAACATGGTCATGCTAACAGTGGATTTCTTCATATGATCAAAAATATTGAAAGTCAGGGTATTAATCTTATGTTGTACTTTCAAAATAGCAGGCTCTGCTTGTGTTGTTTGAGGGTGAGGTTGTGCATTTTTCTATTCTTTAGCTACTGCAATCTATTGTATTGGTAGAATTTGAACATTCTGGGCTGAAGCATGTTGATTTTACCCCTATTGGGCTGTAGGAATTTGATCTTTCTGTTGAATTTGTTGTTTGTACTTTTCTAGCATTTGATCATCTGGCTAATCGCTAGCCTCCTTTTGTGATTTCTCAGAGGCAACAAAACTATTCTACACCATAAGTTCCTGATTAACTACCTCATTTAGACAAGTAACCTGATTATGAGGCCGATTACAAGGATAACACCATATGTAATCTTGTACCAAGTTGTTTTGGACAAGTACAAGCTCTATAGAAGAGCTGGAAGCATTCTGATTGAAAGGTTGATTAGGCCTAGGATTGAAATTTCTTCACTATCCTTGGTAGTCAACCTAATAAGGCAGTCTATTTAGCTAAAGGGGGGTTGATAGGGCCTAAAATTTTGGCCTTGTTAGTTTTTAAGGCTTACTAAATTGTTACTGATAGTTTGCACTATTTTTTGCATAGCTTCCTGATTGTTTATTTGTTGTTGTAAATCATTTTCCATTTTCTGTTGAGCACCCTTAAGCTCTTGTAATTTTTTTTTTTATTCAAGGGGTAAACGCTTTTGACCAGAGCTATGAACCAGATACAACCATTCAACAATACCACCCCAACAGGGTTTGAACCTTGGTGGCAAGAATAATAATGCCACCAAAAAACCATTACACCATGCCAATACCAGCAAGCTCTTGTAATTCTAAATTGACTGGAATAACGTAGTTTTGGGCAACTGTTTGGGAACTAAAAGTTGGAATAATAGGTAATGAGGCTATATGAGGTACTTGAATGGGTATTAATGGATGAACATATAGGAAAAAAGGCACAAGAGGCCTGGGTGAAATCTTACCAACCTATATTAAGTTATTTTCAACTCTAATAACTATCTCATAGGCTGCTGGTAGAGTTACTCCTCCCATAGATTGGATCAAAAATGCAATATCACTTTGAATAGCTCTAAGATAATACAAAAAAGCATTATTTGTTGTAGGTTTTACCATGGTTGGGATTCTATTCCAAGTTCTTTGGAATCAAAAGTTAAAATATTTCATCTATTCTTGTGGGGCTCTCTTAATAGTCATCATTTGCTCAACTAGAGATAGATGATCAAATTTTTCAGAAAATTGCTTGCTTAACTTATCTCCCAAGTCATCCCATGATGCAAAAAATTTATCGTTAAGCCACTGAACCATTGGATTTCCTTTCCTTTAAACGAAGCTACTAAAAGCCTCAACACCACATTCTCTTTTCTAACATGATGAACTCCACCAAGTGAAGCTACGTCTCTTATGTGTTCAATTGGCGTAGTCTGATCTTCACCTATAAAACTAGACAGAATTTTAAGTGCAGCTACCAGTATGTCATTGTACTGAGCCAAATTCAATGGGCTCGCCCCATTAAATGGAACAAAAGCATGTGCTTTGTCCATTGGAATTGCTTGTGGTACAAGATGTACTACTAGAAAAATAGGTATAGAACTAGAAGACCTAAGACTAGGAGGTGTAGAATGAGATCTCGGATTTGATCGTGATCTTGATCTACTCAATCTCCTTCTTGCTATTCTGCCTCTTCTCTTTGGTAAAGATAGATGTAGATATTCAAACGGATCAGCGCTTCCTCTTGTCTAAACCTTTCTCATAAGCTATTCACACTTGATCTGCTAGAAATTGAGAACGGAGTCGCCAGGTATATGAAACTTTAACCTCTGAAAGGTTGAAGAACTATTGTGTATACCAGAACAATAGCTTGAAAGTGTTCAATTCTTACTCTAAGCTGTGATTCAGAGTCCCATCGGGAATGCCAAAAATTATTATCATAGGGATTTGCACCCGCATGTAAAGCTATAAAACTTTACAATCCCCTACAACATTGGACTAATTTTAGGTTGTGGGTACCCTATATGAAACTAGACCTCTAGATTCTAGGTTGTCTTCTGATTGAATCTTTTGATTAATTATCCATAACTTGTTTCAAAAGGGGAAAAAAGGCTTGAAATAAATCATAAATTTAAATCTAAAACTAGGTGATGCACCTAATTGACTTGAAGAATACAAACTAATTCACAATTGATCCCTTATGAAGCTTATTTTCGCAACTTAGATTGGACAATTCAACTGCATCAATGATTCACAAAAAGGCCTGATAATATATTCTTTATGTAGGAAAATGTTATTTTCACAACTTAAAGATAAGGATATATTAAAAGCATAATTTATGACCTGCAACTAAGATTTTTTTTTGTGTACATGCATTCATGAATGTGACAAAAATTTAAAGGTTTTAGTGTCAAACACATTAAATTTTCTTCCAAAACATTCATAAAAAAAAAACACCTAAATATAAGAAGGATAATATTTAACTTTCAATGACAAAAGAAGGAACACTCTACAAATGATACTCTAAGATAACCTATAAAATCTACTAAATATCATAAAACGGTGAAAGTTGAGTTACATGAGGTCTCTTTATTGAAGGAAAAGGCAAAAAACAAGAACTAGTGAAAAATGACTTTAAGGCATATCACTTTATAGAAAAAGCCTCTCCAAGGCATGAAGGTGAAACTGAAAGTCAATTTTAGTGTGAAAAATGATAACTCCAAAGAAATCCACGAAAAGAAATAAAAATCTCCAAAAATAAAGCCCAAACTCATGCAAAAATGAGTGCACTCAGGTTCAAACTAGCAGTCAACTCGTAACTAACCCATAGAACACTCAAACTAAACTAAAAATCCCTCAAAAATTAGGTACAAGCATGTGAAAGCCACCTTGTTTATATCAAACTACCCATGATGATTAAAACTACATCCCTATATCGTGCATGATTAATATTTAGTTAATAATCCCTAATTCTTTTAGTTCCATCTACATCATTTGCATGATTTATCTTAAAGAGGATTAAGTGATTAAATATTAAAAAATAACCATTGTATGATTATTTTAATATCTAAACGTGGAAAATCCCTCCTTATTTTCATTTTAAATATTAATGTAATCATACATTAATATTTAATTACGTTGATAACTCCAAGTAAAATCATGCAAATATGCATGAGTCTAAGTGATCATTTCTTGTAGAAAGGAATAATGACTTGATCATTATTAGTTTACTCCTCCATTACTCATGCAAATATTAGGTTTTATTTGACTTTGGAAATCATAAACCATAAGGGATAAATAAAACATAATAATTAATCAAAATCATTGGTAAAAATCAACCCCATATAGACTTAGGGTAGACAAAAGCCTTTGAACCCTAATCATTCATGATCATTTTGTATTTTGACTTTTGGGGAAGAGGTTCTCCTGGGAGGAAGCGCCGCCATGAGCTAGGGTTTTTTATAGGTTGAATCTCATCATTTGAGCTTAATCTGGTCAATTCTCGATAATTAATTAAGGTAAGTTGATTCCAAACTGTATTATGGCTTTTTCCTTCATTTTGCAAACAAAAATGGCCTTTAAGGTTGCGGCCATGCATGCATTTCTCTAATTTTCCTCTTCATTTTCTAGTGCTTACTCTTTACTCTTGCCTTGGCCACCATTGGAGATTGGTTTCGAAGTTTTTCTGTAGTGAAAAATGATGAAGAAATATGTGGCTATGAGCATTCTTGATGGTTATTAACACTTCTGTTGTGTATCTTGGGCTGCCATGGTTTTTCTCTCTTAAGCACTTGGTAGCCATTACCTATGAATTTTCTCCATTGTGAGACTATATGACGCACTTTTTGGGTATTCTCCAACTCATGACTATAGCTTGAGATATTTTGTGCTTAAGAAAAACTGGTTTTTCTCCACCTGTAGGCCACCATGAAATTTCTAGGTATTTGTTAGTTTGAATGAAAAAATAAAAGAAACCCTCACTATTTGTTTCTCCAGGCTTTGTATGAAATATTTCTCATGGATGGACACTTCTTATGCATGACTATACTATAGCACAAAATCTTGATTTACTTATATTTTCACTTGCATTAATACTTTACTTCTGTCATTTCTTAAAAAGAATAAAAATGATTATTTTCCATTCATGCAAAAATCTCAAGGGTTTAGTTTCTTTGTCATGGCCATCATAACGTTCTCATAAATTTCTCTCTAACCCTTCATGCCTAAAATTCTATAAACTCTTTCAAGGGTATTTTCTGTTATTGAACACTGAGTATTTACCTTAACTTTGAAAATTACAAGTAGATTCTACTTTCCTCTGAAAGACCTCTGTTTACACCATTTTTTGTATGTGCTTCCCACTGTCAAATAGATTCATCTTTATTTCTATATTCTCTTTACTGGCACTTCATGAAAGTTACATAAATCATTGTTTTGATTCATAAATCAGTAGTAAAATCTCCTCATTGATTCAAAGTATGCCTTGGTGATGGTTGAAAATCTGCATTCTATCATCGAGTGTTTACACTATCTGTTGCTTTAATTTATTTGTAAAAATTGTCCTTTTAGCAACAAAAAAAAAAACATACCATGTCATTTCATTTTGTATATAAACAATATTAGCAACACTTGCTTGTCATCCTATGTTTAAAATACAACTTTCTATAGTAATATAGCTGCCCCCTATAGCAATAATGTGATCACTGCATAATCTTGAAGCATGGCTTTAAACATTTCTATTTCTCAACTTTTTCAGAAAATTATATTTGTACCTTCAAATGTTGTTCAATTTATTTAATTTTGTCTCAAATCTTTTGCATTGTATACACTATCAATGTATATGTCTTGATTTGTTCCTAGCACTATCTTGACAAAACTCGTTAGTTTTTTTGGCAAGACTATTCTTTTGAGCTCACTACCTAGAATTTTGAGACTGTTGTCATTGCATATGGTTGTCTTCTTTTATTTTCTCTTTCAAGGCTATCAAAGACACATATTGAAACCTAAAGCACACCCTTCAACACTTGTTCATTTTTTGTCTTCTATAGACTATTCATATGCTTTAAAGTTCCAAGAAATAGTTTTGATGATCTGGTGACCTGTTCTCCCTTCAGTATAAAGGGGCTCAACACCTCATTAAAATGAAAATGTGAATGCAAAGTAGAGCTGAAACAAAGGATGACAAATGCAGTTGATGTTTCTTTGAAACATCTTTACTTTTATATTGTTCTTCTAAATGGTGAGCAAGAGGATGTTTTGCTCAATTTGTTTTCATCACAATGAATTAAAGGCTTCTTTTATGGATTTGTTTTATTACAACAATCCTTTCTTGATGACTATTTAGAATATTTGATGACTCTTATGTATTGATGATACATTGAAATGTTGCTTATGTTATTGTTATGAGTTGGGCTCAACCCTTGTGGGGTCCACATTTCTCATCACTCATAACAATATTTATCAGTTGAAATGATCTGATTATATCTATTCCTGCACACTAAACAAGCAAATTAGCAAAATAATTGAAGCTGAAAGCTTCCATTGAACTTCGTGCTCCCTAAGCATTTTCTTTTGTTTGATGACATAATCATCTGGTGAATGCCTGATAGGATGTGTATTACATTTATGTTGGTATTTATCATTGCTCTAATATCATATTTTAACAATCTTGCAGGAAACCATTGAGCTTGGAGTTGAAACAACCTAGAGGCACCAGAGACACAACAACTTGAAGACTTTGAGTAAAAATGATTCATCATTATAGGAAATGATGAATCATTCCCCTCTTTCATGTTTACACTATCCTCAGTTGTGTATTTTACAACCTTATTTTGTATTCATTATTTGATTATAAAAATCAAATTAAGTTACTCCCATGGCTTGTGTGGGACTTTGGTTTTTACAATATGAATAAAGCAACATTAATTATGCAATTTAATTATTTCTTCTATTACAAACATTTTCATAATCACATTGGAAATTCACAAGTAATTAGAATCTAGAATAGAATGAATACTTTAGCAGAAATTTTGTACCTTTCAATGAGAAATGTAATCCATCTCTACTTGTTTTGAGTTGTGGCTAAAAATAGATAACAAGGAGACTACAAATTTAAATATACCTTGGAAAGAGAATCGTGTGTCTAACCAAGATGGAAGAATAATTGGAGCTTGGCATGGATACAATTAAGGAACATCAATCTCAAGTAAAGAAATTGTTTGACAAAAAGGCTAGATCTAGCAAATTCCAAGTTGGTGATTTTGTATTACTTTGGTATAAACATAAGGAACCAAAAGGATGGATAGCAAGTACTAATCCTTGTGGAAAGGACCATTCTAGATTATATAGGTATGTGAGAAATACTTGTTCTATTTAGCTTATCTGGATGGTACACACTTACCTCTTTATGATAATGGCCAACATTTAAAAGTATAGTCTTTGTATATAAGTTATTTAGGATCTTTCTGTTGTGTTTCATATCCATTTAGGTGTGTGCATTATTTTTTTTATTTTTTTTCCTTGTCCAGTTGCTTTTCCTATCTCTTTTCATTTGTGACTCTATTGCCCTTTTGGATAACACACTGATCTTTTTATCGAGATTTTGGGTTTATCTTTCATCCTTTGTAGTCCTACTCCCCAATTAGATCCAACTATTGTCGTTGAATTTTATGGAATTTGATCAAAAACCATTTATTTCAAAATAATGTAATGAATCTTCCTTGGGTTTTTTCCATGTAAAAATCATTTTTTTTATCAAATTGTAATCTTAATTTTTCATTGATGCCAAATTGAGTCATAAAATTTTTAAAATTACTTAACAATATTTATGCTAAGATCAAATTTATCATGCTAAGTTCAATAAAGTGGTTTATTGGTTCCAATAGGAAATTAGGTGTAGTAGCAAAATTGGTGAGATTCGTAGAAACAATTAAATTTGAAAATTGGTGTAAGCTAGTGCAAGTTCCTTTAATATGATATTTCTAGGGTTATTTCAACTAGTGTACCCAGTTTATGAGTTATGACTCCTCACAAAATGTGAGATATCAATGCCTCTATTTTTCATGTGTAAAATTATGAAAACAATTAAATGTGTGTTTTCAGAAGAGCTAGGAAAATTTTGTTCACTAGGTTTCATCGTATTATTATTTTGGATAATCTAGAAAAAAATTGGCTAAAAATATGAAGCCAATATGGAGTTATGCCAAATTTTCTATTGACGAGCTTGCAAGGTTATTTGGTCTCTAGGTTGATGTGTTAATAGTTTTCCACACTTTCATGAATTAAATATTTCGGATCACAAAATAATGTTAGTCAATCACATTGGATGTTTACAAATATAGTGGCACAATTTAAAATATCAACACTCAAATTTGAATAATTACTTATTTTAATACAATCAGTAATTAATGGAAAATAAAATAAATTAATTAAAAACAAGTTGAGAAAACTCACAACTTGAATTAAAAAGAAAAAGTGAGGTTGTGAATTTTCACAAACCATGTTAACCCAAATATGAGTTGTAAAAACTCACAACCAAGATCCTTAACTTAGAAAATTGGGTTGTGGATTTTCACAACCTATTTTTTAGTTATTTTCCTTCACTTTACAATCAAAGGTATTAATAAATCAAAGCAACATAATCCATGGAGATGGAACTACAATTTAAAAAACTTTATTCAGGTGCCTCCATCAAATCAAATAGAACACATAGTTTGTGAAAGTTAAGACTTGAATGTATAGCATGTGATTACACACAAAACATAAAAGAACAATTTCCAAATACAATCACTTTGTTGTTAATGCAATATGTATGTTTAAGGAGGGTGTAAATGTCATGAAGGATATTGAATGATAATATGCTCTATATGATGTCATAGATAAAGCCTTTAAAAGTTGTTTCATAGATCATTTTGAAGATTAAAGATGAATTTAATGTGCCAAGAGAGAGATGTTTGTCTTAGTCAATCTACAAGTAAAAGTTGAATGAAAAAAAAAGATCTATGAATAATTTGATAAACGTTTCCACTCAAATTTTGCACCATGCAAGGTTCATGACATGCACAAAATAAAATAAATAAAGGATATGACATGTGGATAGAGAAGCCCTATTGGATTCACATGTTCAGCCTTGACTCACTAACAACCCAAGCATCTGGCTACAAACTCGACTATATCCTTCCTGAGCTTAGGATAGAAATATAACAATTTTAAGTTTGCGATCATTTTGACAATTTCGAGGTGTCTTGAATATGGTGCATTATGGATCTCCTCCAAGACAAAATTTCTAAGTTCCCCAAATTCTAGAATATACATTCTCCTTTGGTATCTTAGGATTCCATCAGGTTTAATTCCATACCCATCGTATTAATGTTCAAAAAGGTTTTCTTGTAGAGCTTCCTTTACCCTCTCATAGAGCTCATCCCCTCGAAAGTGTTGCATTACCTATTGCCTTATATTTGAATGAGTTAAGGTCATAGCTGACAGATGTCTTCTTCTACTAAGAGAATTAGCCACTCTATTCTCTTTTACTTTAATAGACTCAATTCCAAAGTTGTACTCACTAAGGAATTCCAACCATCTTCACTAATGTGCATTGAGATTTGGTTGGGTGAAGAAATATCTTAATCCCAGATGATTTGTTTTGAGCTCAAATGGCTTCCCCAATAGATAATGCTTATTTTAGATTCCCTCAAAATAGCATTAAATGTGCAAATTAAAATGAGTTGGCAAGGGCACAATTTTAATTACTATATGTGTTGGCCTTGAGCTTTTCTTTATTTAATTAAACCAATATAAATGTAGACATTGAAAAATGTCCTAATCCTTTGATTATCATTTTTCCATGCCAATTTTCATTTCTTCCCTACATATGAAATTTTTTAATTATTTGATTATTATCTAAAGTCACATCCCTCTATTTTAATTAAATAATTTTAATTATTTAATTAATTCATTCATTTCCTTTATTCTTCCTCTCATTAATTAAATAAATTTATTTATTTAATTAAGTCACTAATTAACCCCTATCTTCCTATAATTAAATAAATATTTATTTATTTAATTATTAATCATTTTTCTACTATAATTAAATAATTATCTTAATTAATTTTTTGCCTCTTCCTTGATAATTAAATAATTTTTATTTATTTAATTATTTCACATTTCCCTCCAATATTATAGCAATCACACCTTGGTGTGCAATGGGTACGCTGAAGATGTGTGGAAGGTAAATTAGGGAAAATTTTGGTCTAGTTTTTGCATACATTTGTGAGGTATACATGAGGTCAATTGGTAGTCCATTTAGAAAATGATGTTGTTTGTGCAACAAAGGTCTCAAATTTCAATGGAAAATTACAACTTCAAATCAATTATGCATTCACTTACAAGGATCTACACACAACTAAAATAAAACCTCTAAACCAAGAAGATAATCAAGCTCCATTACCAATAGGCTCATGTTATGCTTCAAATAGTGAGAGAGGGGGAGATAGGGATGGAAAGAGGGAGAGATATAGGGGGAAGAGAAAGAGAGAGAGACAAAGGGGTAAGGAGATAAAGATAGAGATGGAAATGGAAATGGAAATGGAGATGGAGATGGAGATGGAGATGGAGATGGAGATGGAAATGGAGGAGAGGGATATAGAGAGGAGAAAGAGATAAATAGAGAGAGAGGAAATAGAGGGATACATAGATATAGAAGACGTAAATATATAGAGATGGAGAGAAAGGGAGAGAGAGTGAGAGAAGGAGAGAGGGAGAGAGATATATAAGAAGTAGAGATGGAAAGATATATGGGTAGAGAGACATGGAGAGATAATAAGATAGAGATAGAGGGAGTGATGAAAGAAGAAATATGTAGAGATAGAGATAGAGAGGTAAAGAGATAGATATAGAGATAGAGGTAGAGATAGAGAAGGAGAAACAAGGAGTGTGTGTACATGCATATGCATAAGAGAGAGAGAGAGATAGGGAGGGAAATAGTTATGTATAAATATATAGAGAGGGGGGAGAGGAAGGAGAAAAATAGAGGATATAGGAGAGAGAAGTATAAAGATATAGAAAGAGGGAGTGATAGGGAGAGGGGGGAGAGAGGGAGATATAGAGATAGAAAGAGGGAGAGCTAGGGATAGAAAGGAGATATGTTGAGATAGATACAAGTTGGGAAAGATAGAGGGGATGAGATACAAAGAGTACAATACAAAGATAGAGAGATAAATATGTAGAGGGAGAGATGGAAGGAGAGACAAAGAGGGAGATGGATAAATAGAGACAAAAAGAGGGGGATAATGAAAGAGGGGGAGTTGGAGAGGGTGAGATAAAGATATAGGAGGTTATATATAGAGAGAGGTAGAGAGGGATATAGAGAGCAAGAGAGTGAGAGATAAAGGAGGTGATAGAGATAAGTAATAGAAATAGAGAGGGAGAGAGAGATAAAGGGAGAGAGAGGCAGATATAGGGAGGGAAAAATAGGGAGTGTGTGTGAGAGAGTGAGATAAATATAGGGAGGGAGAAATAGGGAGGTGTGAGTGAGAGAGAGAAATATATTGAGATAGAGATAGAGAGGGATATATATATAGGGAGAGAGAGAGAGAGAGGGAGAGAAAAATAGAGAGAGGATAGAGGAGAAGTAGAGAGATATAGAAAGAGAGATTGATAGGGGGAGAGAGAAGGAGAGATAGAGAGATATATACATTAGGAAAGATATATGGAAGAGAGAGAGAGATGCAATGAGAGGTAAGGAGAGAGAGATAGGGGAGAGATAGAAAGGAATATAGAGATAGAGATGGGGATGGATATAAAGAGAGAGGGAGAGAAATAGAGATATAAACAGGGGGAGAGAAAGAGAGGGAGATCTATGGAGGGAAAAAAAATATAGGAAGTTATATATATAGAGGTAGAGAGAGGGATATATATAGAACTCAAGAGGTACAAATGTGGAGTTATATATATATATAGAGTGATATAGGAAGAGAATTTTTATATCTCTATCTCCCTCTCCATCTCTATGTTTCTCATTATCTCTTGATCTCTCTCTTCCTCTCTCTACCCTATTTCTATCTATATTTTTCTTCCCTTCTCTCTACCTCTATATATGTTTCTCTATTTTCCTCTCTCTGATATCTCTCCCTTACTCTCTTTTTCTATCCCTATTTATCTCTCTCATCTCTCCCCTTTCCCTCTTTATCTCTCTACCACTATAGTTTTTTCTCCTATTTTTCTTTATTTCTCTATTTCTCTATCTCCCTCTCTATGTGACTATATCCATCTATGTCTCTCCTCTTCTCTCTTTTCCTCTTGCTCTTTCTTTATCTCTCTTCCTCTCTCTCTCTCTCTCTCTCTCTCTCTCTCTCTCTCTCTCTCTCTCTCTCTCTCTCTCTCTCTCTCTCTCTCTCTCTCTCTTTATTCCTCTATATATCTACCTATATCTCCATATCATTATCTCTCTTTTTATCTCTCTATATCTATGTTCCCCTCTCTATCTCTATATTTTTATCACTATATTTTTTCTCTCTTCTCTCATTTTGTATCCCCCTTTCCCTCTCTCTATCCTTCCATTTCTATCTTTTTTTTCTCTTTATCTCTCTCTTTGTTTATCTGCATCTCTCCTCCTTTGTCTCATTTTCTCCCCTGTCTTTCTCTCTTCTTTACTTTCTATTTTTTCTCTATTTTCCTCTATATCTTATCTCCATCTCCATCTCCCTTCTCTCTCTTTCTCTCTAGGGAAAACTTTAGTGTTGAATCTTCACCAATTGGAGAATTGTAGGAATCAGTCAACTCGAAATTGGCGAATTTCTCACACCCATAGGGTATCCAAATCACCCAAAATTTACGAAACATAGGTCCAATGCATGTCGATTTGCCAATAATTTTTTTTATGAGGCATGTTTAAGCAACAAATTCACCATTGTCAAACTACGTGTTTCAAATGTACCAACTAATATTTTCACCTGAATCCCAAAAGCATTTAATAAAAAACACCTACATATTCGCCAATACTATTAAAACGACATTGTACCAGGACCCATTTCGCCAATTAAAATTTACAAATAGTTGCTTGTGAAGACTCATTTCGCTAATTAAAATTTATAATAGTTGCTTATGAGGACCTATTTCGCCAATAACATTAAAAAATAATTAAATTTGAAGACACAATTAACATTGAAAATTACAATGTATTTGCCAAATTTTTAATATACCATTTAAAAATCTTGCAGAATTCGTCAAATATGGAATCATGGATTGATATAAATACAATCGAAAGTGTCATTTATTCTTACACATTTTGTTTAGTTTTGAGGTTCTACTTCTTGATTCGGAAGTCAACAAAAGCCGAAAATGTAGACTTAAAGGTGAGTGATCACTGATCATTTCTTCATAGTGTCATTAGTTATAATAATAAGTTTTCTTTATCTCTTTTCCATTCTTGCTTTAGTCTTAAAGATGATATTGAGTAGGGAATGTGATCTATATTATTATTCTCTGTCCTTCTTAAACAAGAAGACATTTTTTTCTAGTTTTTTATTCGAAGTGAGAGATGAATATGTCAATCAAATCAAAGATTAATATGTCGAGCGACTCGAGTAGCAACAGTAAGGCTCCTGCCGCTCCTCAGGGTCAAGGTGGTAAAGATACTCATGTCACTCCTCAGGGTGTTGAAAATAATCCTATCACTCCTCAGGGTGGTGAAACTACTCCTGTCATTCCTTAGAGTTAGGGTGGTGAAAATACTCCTACTACTCCTCAGGATGTTGAAAATACTCCTGCCACCCCTCAGTGTGGTGAAGATTAAGAGACTCAGAGGCCAAGATGGAGCTACATCATCAACTCTTCCACCAAATATTGGTAGCATTCAAAATACCTTAGCGCCAGCTGAAGGTCAAGTTGAGATTGTCATTGATTTAAATCAAAATGTATCAAATTCAAATGGGGATGGAAATATCGTAGAAGATGCTCTAAGGGATACCTTGCTTAGCTAGGATGAGATAATTGAATTGGATGAGGATGATGTTGGTAGCAAGAAAAGGAAAAAGAAACCAAAAAGGGGGCGTGAGTGGGAAATGACAAGGAATTTTCAACTTGGTTGGTTGTCCAAGTACCCATTCATTGTAGCAATGGGGGAATTAGATGATATTGAAAAAGAAACACATGCCAAATGTACGATTTGTACTTGGAAATTGGGAAAACCCAAGATGTTGCAGCTAAAGATTGACACTATAGAAAAGCATATCGGTAAAGTTTATGAAAAACAAATCATAGACGGAAAGGAACAATCAGTCTTACGATGGAAATCAAAGGAAGAATGTCTTCATGTTAGGTATGTCATAGATTATGAAGAGCATCAACAAAGCATGTCAAAGCTTGTTGTATGTAAAGGTACACTTGAGGCTCAATTTGGAAAAGCAATGGAAGGAGAAAATATGTCAAAAACTATTCAGATGAGTGTTGTTTTTCATATTTTGTCTAGAGGGAATCCTATGACAGACTACCCAAAATATTCTAGTTTATTATCTTTTTTGAATGTTCCTCACTATCCCTACACACATTGGTCAATAAACGTTGGATGGGAATGGGAAAAGTGTCTTGCTGCAGTGGAAAAGGAAGATTTTAAGGAGAAAGTAAAAGAGTCAAACTTCATTGCATTATCTTTAGATGAAGTTACTATGGTAGACAATACTGCTTAGGTCTGTATGCATTTGTATACTATACAACATGTTCACCAAGCTCATCTTCTCTATGTTCATAAAATGAAGGACAATTCAACATCGCATAATATATTTGAACTAGTCAAGAAATATTTGAATGAAATTGCAGGTATGGATGAGTTGACAATTGCAAAAAATTTGGTGTGTGTAGGAGTTGATGGAGTTGCAGTGATGCAAGGTCAAAGGACCAGTGTTTGCACAAAGTTACAAACTACTTGTGCACCATACATGCTTCAAATTCACTGCATGGCCCATAGAATAAATTTGGCATTCAAAATTGTAAGCAAGTTTCCTACAGTATCAAAAGTTGAAAATCTAGTATGCGACATCTACGCATACTTCTGCCAAAGTCTGAAACATTTCACAAAATTCTAGAATTTTGCTGAGGGAATAACACTAGGAAATAAGCTGTAACACCCCTCCATTTTGGCTCTTTGATCAGCATTGTTCTTCCCTGTTATGATTGTCTAATTACACTTTGACTTTGGAGCTAGGTTGCTTTTGATTGCAATTGTTATACAATATGGATGTTATATTTCGATGTGATGTTATCCTGATGTTACCCTTATGGCATGTTTTGGATTAACTTAGAAGATATTTGATTTAATGATGTTCTATGTTGTTGATCATGTTAATGATGTTAGATGCGTCAGTTAGTGAGATTGTATTGGTGAAGGGGACGGGATTGTATCACTCGCTTGCGAGTGCCCTACGATTTTGAGATTTCCTCTTCACAGTGTGTCTGATCATATTATGTATATATGCATGTTTGACATGCTCTTTGTTGCAGGTTGGCAGGTATATGACATCAACTCCACCTGGTTTTCAGGTTTGAGCGTGTCCATTGACCAACGGAAACTAATTGGGAGATAGTAGCTAGGTTTTCTGTGTCAAGTCGTTGCCCTAGTCACCGAGTGTCATCGGGTTGTAGTCGAGTTTGGTTGTTTCATGTTGCCCTGATCACCTTGATCTTTAATTAAATTCAAGTTAAAATGGATTATGTTGCTTAACTGCTGATTAAATGCTCTTGGTTGTAATGCTAGGAAATTATTTACTGTATTAATTAATTTAATTAAATTAATAAAATAATCTAATATTGGATTAGATTTATTTGATTGATAATTTAAATTAATTGTGTGAATTAATTAAATTATTCCTTTTTGAATTAAAAGTGTAAAAGACTTAATTCTTTTGTTGAATATAAAATGCTAAGATATATGGAATTCAAATTAGAATTGGAAAATTGTTTTAAGTTATTAAAAAAAAATCAAATGTTTTCTTATGCAATGACTTTGGGGTAGAAAAGATATTTTCTGAAATAGTTGACTATTTTGGGGAAAGATATTTGTGAAGAGTTGAATATGAATTTGAAATTGAATTTAGTTTGAATTTGAAAGTGAGTTGCATTTGTATTTGAATTTAATTAGAATTAGAATTAGAAGTTGAATTTGAATTTGAATTTGGGAAGTTTGAAAAAAAAAAAGAGGATATATTTTCATTTAGGGTTTGCTTTCAATCTCTCTATGGATTCTTGGTTTGAATTTTGGGTGGAGAGGCTTGGAGGAGGCTAAGATTGTGGAGTTGAAAGAGTGCTTGAAAATCTCCATGGTGGAAGCTTGCAAATTTTGGAGAAAACATAAGGTTCCATCATTCCTCCCTTCATCTTCTTGCTCATTTTGAATGATTGAAAATATAGTGTTAGATTCAATGGAAATTCATGGAAAAGCTCTTAAATTTGGTAAATGGTAGATAGATTTGGAATTGAAACCAAACAAGAAATCTATACCAAGTTATGGAAAGAAAATCCAAGAAAACTCAATGTTAAAACTAGATTTTGAAAACCCATTTTGTTGCTTTGAAATAAGTGTTATTTTCTAGAATTGGGTTTGGATTATTTTTGCAATTTGAGTATGAAATCAAAATTTGGGTATATATATTTGTGAATACAACCATATATATCAATATATGGAGATACCCACAAATATATATACAAATATATTTGTTATTTTAGAAAAATTTAAAATTTGGGTAAAACCCAGAAAATCTTTGTATTTTCGTTTTGGAAAAATGCAGGAATATAATATTATTTTTTTTTATTTTGTGGTGAGGTGGGAGGCCAAACCCCACCCCACCACCGCCGCCCCGCGGGGAGGCGGGCACTGTGTGCCCCACACACAGGCTCCGCCGCCCGGCAAGGAGGCGGGCATTGTGCGCTCAGCGCACAGGCTCCGGCGCCCAGCCGGTAGGCGGGGCACTGTGTGTGGAGCACAAGGCTCCGCCGCCATGGGTGGCGAGGGCCTGCGTCCAGGGCTTTGGCCCTTTGGTTACTTTAAAACAAATTTTTTTTTTTAGTTGAAGTTTGTTTTTTTTTAATCCTAATTTTTATATATATATTATTTATATTATATTTTATATATTATATATAATATTGTATATTGTATATTATATAAAATATAATATCTTTAATATATATTAAATTAAAGGGGTTTTAGTAAGTTCAAAAATATATGTTATGTTAATCATGAGGATTTTAAAATATGAATTAATTGGAAAGTATATATATGTTATTTGTTATATTTTATTCAATGGGAGTTTAAATTTAAAGTTATTTAATTGATTCATTTGCAAATAAAATATTATTTTATTTGGTTTATTTAAATAATGTTAAATGTTAAACTAGAACTTCTAAACGACCATGTGATTATTATGATTGCAGAACTGAGAGTAAAGGATGAACTTATTAGTTAACTTAAATGATTTTTTTTTAATCAAGTGATTTATCTTTAGTATGTGATCATGAAACTTAGAGAGAACGGTTGATTTAAATTTTAACTAGATAGCTGCATTATTAACGTGTTTTGATTATGAATATGGTTATGAGATTTAGAGTAAATTATCGGTTCTTTAAATATCTCAATGTCATGAAAAGAAATGGGATCAATTGATTGGATAGATGCAAGTCATGAAATATGTGTTTGAATGGATTTAGGAAATCTGAACATTAGCTTACCTATTGGTCTAAAATGTTTTCAGTGCTTAATTGTACGCCTTCGATGTTGTGAAATGAAAGTGAATGTTTTGTGAATCTTCCAGATATGGGTTCATTTATTGATATGGATGGTTATACGTGAGTCATCCTTTGTTCTGTACTTTGGTTTTTGTGTTTTGAGAAAGTTTGTTTGTCAAAACTACATTTTTGGGCATGTAGAGAGCATGAGATTATATGATTGTTAACTTTAAGTCATTTCTTGTTGATCATGTAAGTATTCCAGCAGTTTTTTCTTGAGATGATGTTATGTCTCTTGTGGTTTGCTTTATCTATCTTGGATTGTGTGTGAGTTAAGCTTAAGGGGTTACCTGGTTCTTTGAACGGGTTGTGTGACCTTGTGATTCATGGTTGAGTCGAGTTATCAGTTTGTTATGTGGGTCTCATTATGTTAGTCAACCTTGTGTTGGCCTGAGGTAGTGCACGCTTTGGTTTCAGTTTTGGACATTCGTTACCTATTGAGGGGTTTGATTATTTGTGATAAGTGTCAGTGCATTGTCTACCCTTGGCATGTGGTTGAGTTATGTGTTGTCGATAGGGGAGTGGCTTTCAAACGAGTGCCAGGCCCAAAGTGGTTCCAAGATAACTCGTGTGAGAGTTAGTTAATTAAGTGAAAATTAAAATAACTTACTAGGGAGAGAGTAGCTTTGAACATTAATAAGATAATTTAGCCTCGCTCATTGGCTCAAGGGCTTGTACAAGACTTGAGATGAGTCGGGAAGGCCTGGAATGGCAAGATCGTTATCTCATCTTTATGAGAGATAATTGATTCTGCTCTGGAGTGCATGTGGGGCCGGGAGTCGGTTGAGGTTTCCAGGATATCCCTAGAGGGGGGCCAGGACCTAGGAAGACTTGCCAGGAGATCCCATGCAGCCTTTGCGATGACACTCCTCCTATGACAGCAGTCGGTATAGTGTTGTACCGTTGGTTTATTTTGTATAGTGATTGTACTCAATTTTGTACTCTGGAAGCATTGTAACCATTGTGTTAATTAATGTGGGTTTTGTTCCTATTTTAGTTCAGTGTGCTAGCTTGTGTCTAGAGGTAGATGGTCTTGTCTAGGAAATCCTTGTTACTATCTCCTAGCACGGAGGGAGTGGGGCCTTTGGGTTCCACATGCTCGGGTGGCGTGCGTCTTTTTCGTTGGTTCTTCTTCATGTTCGTGCATTCATGATTTCCAGTTGGAGAGCTCGTGGGAATCAGTTCTTCTCATGCCTTGTTCTCTCAGTTATTATTGTATTTTATTACCCCTCAGTTGTTATCGAGGTGGAATTTTTAATATGTAATCTTTTGGTTGGAATTGCCTCATTCAGGGAATGAGTGTTGTAATCTTATTGTTCAAATTTTAATTGGAATCTTGAGGTATTTAATTTCCTTGTTGTAATTTATCTTGTATGGGATGTATGTAATCTTAATTTTTGTAAGTGATTAATGTTTTGGTTCATTTTAATGGTTGTTGTTGTTGGGTTTTAAAGTAACCCTTGTCTCGTGGCCTTAGAGGTTGTTGGCAATGTGAGTTCATCTTACATGTTATTTTTACTTTAAAAAAAAAATTGGTACGTTTAAGTAATGAATTGCAACTTCCTCTAGGGTTGCGTGGCGGGGCATTACATAAGCTTCTCAAGGATATCGATACCAGATGGATCTCCCTGCATGGACCAGCACAATGAGTTCTTTCAGAATATCAATCCTTAATTGGAGTGATATACAAAAACTGTAGAATAGTAGACAAAGCTCCTAACCTCTTACATAGGTTAAGAAATATAGAGACACTCTTGACTTTAGCTAGTCTTCTCCCCATGCTAGATGAAATGAATAGTCTTATGAAGAAATCCCAAGATAAAGCTATGTATATTATTGAATATGTCAATCTACGTAAGCATACATGCTTGGCCCTCAATCATCTATATCTAGATTTAACACAAGATGGCATAGATTATAACTTGTGGCAAAAAATTATTGATTTGAATGATCCTAATAATTATTTACAGTTTAATGGAAGAAAGCACTTATGTATCTGTGTACATGGATATGAGATACAAATGTATTGATGTAAGACTACCAGGTGCTCTAGCAGAGAAGTACCTGTTAACGAGGAGGATTTTGAAGACATTGTTAAATATGTTGGTGATAATTTGAAGGAAATTACAAAATATCTTTCCTTAGAGATTCGTGAAAGATTCCCTCAAGATGAAATACTTGAAGCCATGAGTATTGTGTATCCTCAATTTTGGGAAAACTGGCATAACCCAAGATTTTTTCATGCTCAAGTAAAAATCTTGATCGAATGATTTTCAAAAACTGTAACAATCAATGAGCAGAAAATAGAAGGAATTTTAAATGAAGATAAGCTAAGAAAGCAATGTAAGGATTTTGTAGTAGCTATTAAGGACCAGTATAAATCCATGGGCAAAGATAAATCCTTTGAACCGAGATCAATAAAAAGGGTTTGGAAAAAATTAGGTTAGAGTGAAATATTGCGTGATAAGATATCAAAATATTTCAAACTTGTTGATTTATGTCAAACAATGATATTGGGGTTGGTGGAGGATGAGAGATTTTTTAGTACATTGGGTTTTTTGAAATCAAAGTTAAGAAACAAACTAGACAAAAGTTTAGAACATTGCTTGAGGATGAAAGGAATTGCTTATAATATCAAAAAAATTCCTTTTGATAGGGCACTCACAATTCAGAGGTCCACATGTGAAAGAAGAGGGACCGGTCTTTGCAACACTCCAATTCCAAAGGCTGGCACTGGTGGAACTGCCATGGGTAGTGAGACTGGGACAGATGACATTGATGAAAATGACATAGTGAATGTTGAAATTGAGACACAAGCTGAAGAAGGTGAAGAGCAGACTCAGAATCAAGAGCTTCAAGATGACTCTTTTACTCTATCTAATGTTGAACTTCAGTTTCGGGACCCTGACTCCATTTGGGAAATGGAAGAGAATTAGTAGCTTTTAGGTATTTATACTGCACTACAAGATTCATGAATCAGTTTCCATTGTTCTAAACTGTAGTTGATGATATTTTTATTGTATTGAATGAAAATTGAAATTGTGAATCATTGCACTTCATGATATTTTATTTTATGTTTCACTGCATGAATCATATTCCAAACTTTAGTTGATGATATTTTATATTGTATTCCATGAAATTGTGATATTTTATATTTTATATTGTATTCCGTGGTATTGAATTTGATATGTGTTTATGCATCATTTTTAAAGAACAACACTTATCACTCAACTCATAAATTCCTATTGCATTTCGATTCACAAAATCTTTGATAAATACCTAACTTCCTATTGTATTTATCAAAATCTTTGATAAATCTAGTTCAAAATCCACAAATTATAAGCTAACAGTTCAAAATCCACAACTTATAAGCTAACAGTTCAACATAAATAACTTATAAAGACATCCACACAACTTAAACAATACAAGCTTAAACTACCAAATCACCTAAATTATTCAGAGAACTCCTTACGCATTTATCACCATAAAATCTTTATTCACAGATAAACATTCCACAGCAATGAAATTAACCAAAAATTTATCATTCCAATAATAGACAATCCATTGGCAAACTACTCAACAAAAGCACAATAAATCCACACAGTACACACCATAACTCAAAGATTGTGCATGCATGAACTTCACCATTGTCTTTCTATACTGAAATAATAGAAAAGCAATAAAAATAGCAGATTTTTTTTTCTTTGTAGACACGTAAAATATACTGATTGACATTGTGCATCTAATCTTGACTACTAACATCGTTTCATCTTGAATCATCCCTCGGTCTAACCATTTAATCAAATCCCCTTATCTGATTCAATTCATCAATATGTCTCTCTTAATTAAATAAATCATTCTATCTAATTAAGTCACTCTCCTTTGTTAATTAAATCAATCATCTGATCTAATTATCCCTATTTAATTAAATAATTAATTTTATTTGATTAAATCCCTAAATTCTATCTATTAAATTAAATAAATTAAACCTTATTTTATTTAATCTAACACCATCTTTTTTAATTAAATAAATCAAAACTCTTATTTAATTATTTTTTTATCATATTCCTCTCTTATTTGATTTAAATAAATCCATGAGTTTGAGTCAAATAGGTCACATCATCTAATCTCCTATTAAATCAATTGACCCTTGATTAATTTAATCTCTTATCATGTCCCATCCTCTAGATTTTTCAAGTTGCAGATGAAAATAAATTTAATTCATTTATTAAATCTCGATTTTCCTCACAAGGCATCTTTTGGAATATTCCCTCAAATTTGAATTCAAAAATTCCAAGTCAACATGTACATCCAACAAGGCAATAACTTCATCTTACATGTCCTTTGCCTTGAGCCAAGTGGTATTTATTGCATTTTCCCTTCCCTCTTACAATTCATTTCAACAAATTTTAAATTAATAAATAGGCATTTATTGGCACAATTCTCAAATCTTGCACATCCTCCATCCACTCATAGATTGACAAGTGGCATCTTGCCATTAGATGAATGTTAGTCCCACATTGCTAAAATTTGGACATTCATCCATCTTGGCATTCTATAAATAAAGAGCTCATATCCTCATTTTATCATCCACAAATTATGCAAGGTTGCCATGCTCAAATATCTATCAAATTTCATCCATCACCATTGAGTTCTTAGCTAGGTTTTTGCAGATTTTTGGCTTGGAGCTCTCATTCTTCATCAACAAAGTGGATCAAATCTCTTCAACACATCAAGCTTGCATCTTAGGAATTGGGAAAGGGCCAATTTTCACATCAAATTGGCACCAATTCCCCCACGGGATCATATGTTTGCTATGCTAATTAGGATTGAATCTATATTTTCTTGTTTCATTGTGTTCTTCATTGTTTTCTTTCCTAATTTGAGTTGTGTAAATGGATTTCATGGGGAATCCTTGTCCATGCTTGCAATTGACTAACTAATGTGTTTATTCATTGTGTTTTGTAGGTATTTGAATTGGGGTTCACACATTTGGCACTAGAAGGAGGGCTAGATATCATTCTTTATCACTTTTCTCACAAATTTCCACATTTTTGTTCATACACAGAAAAATTCCAACGTTGAGAGATCAACGTCGCTGTTTTAGCACCGCTGACTCTTTAGTGTCACCATAGAGTGCCGTTGGAAACCCAAAATGCAACGTTGGAGTCTTCCCGCCCAAAATATTGAATTTCTAACTCCGCCGCTTGACCATTTGACTCACAGGAATTTTCAAAAAAAAACAAACTACAACGCTAGGCAAAAGGGTGATGCAGTTGAGCTCACTGCCCTGACATAGAGCAGCGCTGACTAGTAAGTGGTGTTGTAAGAGCACCGCTAAGAAATCAAACTCCGATGTAGTCACGAGTTGCACCACTGGGAGGGAGTAAAAAGTTGAAATTAAATTTTAGCACGTACTTTTTAATTAATGATCAATTTGTCTTCTGTTTTCTACTGTTTAATCTTTGTATTTTGCAGAATCTGACTATTTTTTTTATCTTGTAGGTTGGAATTGAAAATGAAAGAAGGAGATGCATGAAGATGATATTTCACAAGATCAAAGTGTTTTTAAAAACTTTAGTGTTTGCTTAACACTTTTAAGAAATTGTTCACTTCTTCCTTAGGACACTAATTTCGTTTGGGTTTAAAAAGAATCTTTTCAATTTTTTCAAAGGGTTTGAAATGAACATTAGGATCACAACATACTAGAGTTTGTTTCTTTGGTTAACAATTGAAAAAAATGTCTATCATTTGTCTTTTGGTGCTTTAAAAATAATTCATAACCTTTTTTTGGGATCTAAAATGAACATGTGTTGTCTTGTCTTGTGAAGGCTTACTTGAACTAACCTCATTGAAAAAGGACATATGCGCTTCTCTTGCACTTTATAGCAATCTTGAGAATCAAAAGGCCTTTTTCATGATTTTAGGTTGAGATAAAGCAATCACCTCCACACTTCATCTTTGGGTTTTAAAATTGAACAAAATATTGTGCGAGTGTGAGTGGGGGCATTATTGCGTACATTCTCTCTCTTTGTTGCCAACAAAGATTGATAGAGCTACGGATATTGTCTTTATTCAATTTTGTTTATCTTAGAGGGGCTACCTTGGGGAAAAAGTACTCACCCAAGGGAACGACTCAACCGGTAACACTCTAAAGCCAAGAGTATTTCCAACCGGGATATAAATGTGGGTATTGGAGTAAACACCAATATCATGCGGTTGATTCTAACAAGATGGATCTAAAAGGGGACTCTTGTCATATGGGTCAATCTCCACGAATGGAAAGTCCTTATTAAAACCTGTGTTCTAGAATTTTCCAAAATCCTTTAATCTATTTGTTGGTGCAAGAATGGTCGTTTTGAAGCCACCCCACACTTTTACATTATTTTAGTAGAAATGGAAAGCATGCCATGGGAGTTTCATGGGTGTTGATGCTTGGCTGCCCCGATTGATGTTAATGAGCCATGGAGGGGAGCTAGTGGGGTCAAGCATCTAAACATTTTCTAAAGATAAGCGTAGCTAGACTTGTCCAAGTGGGAATCCAACAAATATTGTCTTACACATCCATAGGGTTGTAATTGGTTTCAAAATACTTTTCTTGTATGAAAACACCTTGGAAACAAACACTTAACATCATCATCCAAAATTTCAAACCCTTTTTGAGGACAAATAAAATTGACTCAATCCATATGTTATTGCTTACCCTTGGGATTCACATCCTTAGAGGTTTCTAAACATTGGATTACATCTCAATTTGTCTACTAAAGTAAACAATAGGTAAACCCTTGCCTTGAGTTCATCAAAATTCCACATAACATACTTTGTCGGATGCGAAGAAATCAAGACATTAGACACTTAGTTTGGAAAACCTAATCAAAGAAAGTGTTTGTGGTAAAATAAAGCCATTAAGAAAAGATAAGAAAAATGAACTTTCATGTGTCTTGAAGCCTCATGATTCTCAAGAAGTTCAAATCCCAAAGCAAAAAATCATTGGTTGGAAATCCGAAAATGTATGTCCAAATTGAATCATTCTTTGGTTATAAAGGTCTCTAGAAAGCATTGCATGTTCTTCAATACCTAGGTCTAGGCAAACAAAGTGTCTTTTTTAGGTCCATCTTAGGATCAAAAGAAAATCAAAATATTTTTCACCCATCCTTCAAAACATCAAAACAAGCATCATCTCACCATCACCTTTTGGAAAATTTTGAAATCATCCTTAATTCTAGGCTTTTTGGAAAAATAAAAAAAATCATGAAATCCTTGAGATAAAATCCTCAAAATACTTATCGAAATCACCTTTGGCTAGGTATGTGTAGATGCATCCTTTTGCATATGCTTAGTCAAAGTTATCAAACCATCTTATTTAGCTAGGTATATGTAGATGCATCCTTCTTCATGTGCCTAGTTAAATTATCATCTTGTTTGAATAGGTGTGGGTAGATGCATCCTTCTCCCTACACATATTCAAATTATCATCATTTGAGCAAATCCACCCTTAGATAATCATCCAAACATCTTAGGGTCTATTTGTTCAAAATCAAAATCAAAATCAAAATCAATCAAGGACAAATCCTAAGAGAAAATCAAAATCAAAATCCAAAACATATCCAAGAGTCCTAAAAATCCTAGCATCTCCCTCAAGATTTTATCAAAATACCAAAAACATTCACATCATCCATCCCTTGCATCATCATCATATCACCTTTCGATCATCAAGATATCCTAAAAATTTCTATTTTGTGCACAAACCAAAGATCAATCCAAGGAATTAAGAGATTCATCTCCCATTCTTGAAAATTGATCCTTGTTTTATGGTTCAAACTAGATCTCAATACAAGAGGAGCATGGAAACCAACAAAGAAACACCCGCTTCAAGTGATCTTAGCCAAACAAACGTTGAAATGAATCTCGCCGAATCAAGCAATCCTGATGATGGTGCTCTAGGTCTGCAAATATTCATTGTTCTCCTTTTGCTCTCTATTCTCATCCTGATGATGGATCACAGAGTGTGATTCGAAACGTTAATGTAAAAAATTATACACAATCAAAACCAGAAGTCTTTGGAACAATACAATATGGATTGTGGAAACTTGATATCATTGAAATGAATCTCGCCGAATCAAGCAATCCTTTGACCATCTCATCATCACAAAATCCACAAGAGGAAAACCAAGGAGAGGATCTTACCTTTGGAATGTCTCATGAAGAAATAACTGAAATGCTCCAAAATCTAGAAAACCATAAAATCATCAACATCATGATGAGGCTCAACCCTTTATTATACATGCTTGAGCTAGCAAAACAAGGAGCCAAATTGCCTTCGGATTTTGACGTGAGTACCATAGTGGAGACATCTTTTCCTCCAATCTCATCTACCATTCCCATCTCATCTACACCCCCATCCCAAAGCATCATGCAAAACATTCTGCAAATCACATCTTTTGCTCCAACCCAACCTAATGTTAATAAGGGAAATACATTTCTCAATGCTATTCAAACACACCCCCTTGTTAATAATCAAAACTTGGATGCAAATACCATCTTGGAACAAAAAATACTTGAAAACCCATTACATAAGAATGTTCCTCTCACTTTCCATCATGATCCATCATCATCATTTTTCACGCAACACCTCAAGCTTCTCTCCTCACAAATTTGCAAGAGGAAGGAGACATGTTCGAACCAGGGGGCATCTTTGACACCACAACATTTTTGCAAGAACTTGCACCCCTCACATTTCCACCTCTTCCACCATTTCCATCATCATCCACATCACTCCTTGGTTTGGGGCTCCCACCTTTACCAAGTATCAATCAAAACAACATCCCAAATATCAATCAAAACATCACGCAAAACTTGTCATCGATATCGTAACAACAGATGACAATGACACAAGCAAATGCAACATCATCAACCACTCCCCTAACATCACAAAGCATGGTCTCTCAAGGGCCAATCACATCAATAACACCATCCACCACTCAAATCACCAGCATGACATCACCACTCACCACCTTCACAAACGCCATTCCAAATCCACCACCAACCCCGCCACCACTAACTTCAACCACATCAAGCCATTACAGTGTGGCATTGCAAGCTACTTTTCAAAGGGGATTCCAACAAGTACAAAAAAAAAAAGTCATACAACTATCCACTCAGCAAGCCGCTCAAGCTGCACAAGCTGCCCAAGCAGCCCAAGCCGTATTACAAGCACAACAAGCTGCACAAGACCAAGCTTTATTGCAACAACAACAACAAGCCGCTCAAGCTATGTAAGCTACTCAAACAACCCAAGCCGCATTGCAAGCACAAAATGTTGCTCAAGCACAAATTCTACTACAACAACAAGTGGCACAAGCACAAGCCCAAGCACAAGTAGCACAAGTACAAGCACAAGCTCAGGAAAATTCCCAATATTAAGCACAACATGCACAACTTCTTGCATAAAGACAAGCAGCACAATTACAAGCATATTAGCAAGAAATAAAGCAATATCAATAGCAGAAAGAAGCAACCCAATTGGCAGCCCAACAACAAGCGTTGTTGGAACAACAAGTGTTGTAGGAACAGCAACAAGTATAACAACAAGGACAAATCTTAGCACAATAATAGCAAGATCAACAACAAGTGTTGTTCATACAACAGCAACTGGAAGCCTACCTAGCTCAGCAGAACACACAGATACCATCGAACAACACATCAAAAAACCCACCCATCCAACCCACAATCGAAACACCCCAAAACACCTTCATCCCACCCCCTGATCCACAAAATGATGTAACAGCACAAATTAGGTTGCTCTCGTAACAATTGCTTGATCTACAATCAGGGTGAACAACGAAAACACCAAGCAACTTGTGCCCCTATCCTTTTGATAGGAGCCTAGTGATGAAACTGTTCCCCAAGGGATTTGAGATCCCCAAGTTTGACAAATATCATGGGATGGGAAACCCTGAAGACCAAATCAAAGAATATCTACTAACACCACTAGTCTCAATGCCACCAATCCCAAGAAAACCATTGATTATATACGTGTCAGCAACAGTAGCAGCCCTTGGAGCTCTCCTAGCTTAGCATGATGAAAATGGAATGAAAAGGGCTATCTATTACATCAGTAGAACAATGGTTGGCCATGAGATAAACTATTCATTCATTGAAAAATAATGTCTTGTAGTAGTGTTTGCATCACAGAAATTTAGACATTACATGTTGGCACATAAAATAAAACTCATTGCCAAAATCGACCCTCTCAAGTATCTACTATCAAAGGAAATGCTCACAGGAAGAATGGCCAAATGGGTGATGATACTATCAAAATATGACATTGAATATGTGGAGCGGAAAGCAATCAAAGGCCAAGTCATAGCAGATCAACTTGCAGAAGCACCAATCTATTTAGAGAACCCTCTCTCTCAAAGTTTCCAAATGAATCTATTTTCAATCTCAACGTAGCTGACCACTGGAAACTCTACTTTGATGGATCATACATGCAACATGGATCAGAAGACAGTGTCTTCTTCATCACCCCACAAGGGGATTGCATACCAAGGTCCTACAAACTAGCATTCTCCTGCACCAATAATATTGCAGAATACAAGGCTTTAACCATAGGTCTCAGAATAGCAGTATAGTGGAACATTATAACTCTCAAAGTATATGGAGACTCTCAATTGGTAATAAGTCAAGTGAATGATGAATATCAGACCAAGGATGACAAGCTCACTCCATATAAGAAATTGGTGGAGACTCTCAAAGAATCCTTCATTGAAATTACATTTGAGCAGATTCCTAGAACCAACAACAGAGCAGCAGATGCCATGGCAACAATTGAATCCTTGCTAGATATCCCCCACAATGTTCCAAAATATGAATTCCTAATTGAGTAGCTTCTCATGCCTGCATTCGAGGTACCAGAATCAGAATATGTGTGCGAAATCATTGGTCTCGTCGATCGTTGGTATTGTGACATTTACACGTACCTTCATATAGGAGTCATACCCGTCGACTTACCCTCAAACCTAAAACGAACCTTTATAAAAAAATGCATCTAGATTTTTCATCCTAGGAGATACCTTATATCATAGGAGCATAGAAGGAACCCTACTACACTGCTTAAATGCTGAGGAGGCATTAACTGCTCTAACTGAAGTACATAACGGTATTTGTGGTTCGCACTCGAGTGGAATGACCATAGCCAAGAAACTGCTGAGGATGGGGTATTATTGGCCCACAATGGAATAAGAAGCACATGATTATGCTAGAAGGTATCTACAATGTTAGTAGCATGAGGACCTCATCCATGCTCCAACTCAAGAGCTTCATCCTATCATCACACCATGGCCCTTTTCAAAGTGGGGACTAGATCTCGTTGGAAAAATCACACCCACTTCATCTAACGGCCACAAATTCATCATAACTACAACGAAGTACTTTACTAACTGGGTGGAAGCCATACCCATGACATATATAACAGGGAAGCAGATCTCAAAGTTCATCCTGAATTATCTCATTTGCCGATATGGTGTTCCACAAGCCATTATCTCATATAATGGAACACCATTCAAGAATCAAGAGGTTCATGACTTATGAGAAAAAATAAAAATCCAACATCGCTTCTCCACCCCATACTATCCCCAAGGCAATGGCCAAGCAGAAGCTACAAATAAAACCATTCTAAAAATCCTCAAGAAAATAGTCAATGATGTAGGTCGTGAATGGAATTTACAGCTTAATCCTGCCCTCTAGGCCTATCGAACCAGTATCCACACAACCACAAGCACCACACCCTTCTCCTTGGTCTATGGATCAAAAGCAGTACTTCCCATTGAGATCAAGATCCCATCACTCAGGATATCACTGTAGAACCTCATCATAGATGAAGAGTACCGAGTATCAAGACTAAATGAGCTGGAGCTATTGGATGAGCGATGTATAGTTGCTTTGAATCATTTGTAAATCTATCATAATAGACTCAAAAGGAGCTACAATAAGAAAATCAGAAGCAAGATGTTCCAAGTCAGAGAACTAGTCTTAAAAGAAAATCAAAAGAATGTCCCAAACCCAAGTAGCAAAGGAAAATTTGAACCCAATTGGTTGGGACCATTCGTTATCACAGCAAGTTACAAGTCAGAGGCATATCATTTATCAACACCCGAAGGGGAACCTCTGCAAGAGCCCATGAATAGCTCTCATCTCAAAATGTTTTATGCCTAAATCTTTCAAGGTATAGAACCAAAAAATCCAAAAAAATTAGAAAATGTCCTGAAAAAATGGTTACTTCGGTGAAAACTTGGAAAACAGGCATCTTGGTGACAACAAAAAAACTCCAAAAAGCAAAAAAAAATCCAAAAAAAATAGAAAAAGGATTAAAAATAGTAAAGAGAAAAAAATTGTCCTCTAGTGAAAACCACTTCGGTGGCACTTTGGGCAAGTACCCTGGTGAAAACCTGGCAAACAAGCGCCTCGTGTAAATAAGCACTTTCCATCCACCGGGATCTTTATGGCTTGTTTTGCATCATCCATCCATTATGTTTCCACCATCCATTTCATTCAAATTTGTATCCATCATAGTTGGATCTCCCTCCATCCACTTGCATTCACACCATAGCTTGGTCTTGTTTTCTTATCATGATCCCTCATAGTACTACTCAGCTCGTCCTCAAGGTTAGTTTGTCATGCCTTTATCGGAGTAGTCTATTGCATCATGCTGGGGGCATGGAATGTTCTCATTGGATCAGATTCATGTATGTTCTTAAAATCCTCAACATCGGAAAATCCAAAAACATTTTAAAAATAAGAAAATCCAAAAACATCAAAACATATCAAAATCCCAAAAACATTAAAAAAAATCATCAAAATCCAAAAATAGGGTCGTCTTGTCGAACTACATCGTCTCTGAGCTTGAACATAGGAAATTTTGATCTTTGATCATCCCCTGAGACATTTAGGTCAGTCCTATAGGAGTTTGTCATAATAAACTGACATCTCATCATGTATATCATCATCTGTAAATCAGTCAACTCGTCAGTCGAACTACGTGGTCTCTGCATGTATAACGTAGGCAAGGCTCATCTGTTGATGAGCCCCTAAGGCCCTTGGGATAGGTCTTTAGGTTATTCTCTTGGTCAAAATCTTGGAAAATCCCAAAACATCAAAAAATCAAAAATCAAAACATGTGGAAATCTTGAAAATACCAAAAACAGCCTCAAAACACCTCAAAAAGATAAAAAACATTCAAATATTTGAAAAAATCAACCCATCTCATCTCGCTTGCACCCGCAATAAACTCAATCATATTAAACGATCGTCATCCTCAATCTTTGATAAGACAATTGGAAACAAGTCTACCAGGTCAACAGTAAAAACTCAAATTGTCAAATCTTAGGTTTAAGTCAGTGCATAAGCAGGTTGGTCAACTCTTTGTGTCAATAACATATCATCCATTTGGTCCCATATCAATTTTTTGAAACAATGCTTTGGATAAACAAAATGATGTGCCGCCATCCACTAACATGTCCTAGGATGAATCCTTCCTACAATGGGCATTATATTTTGGCAATAGTTTCGGTTCTTATCCTTAAAAACACACCCTCTTTCGGGTAGCGGTATTGAAGAACATCAACTTGTTTGTTTACTTTGTCTTTATCTTTTGACTTATCTTATTACGCTCATTCCAAGGACTTCTCAATGATATCCAAACAAGAGGATTTAGAGAAATAGGAATGGGGACAACAATCATTATCTATTGTTTTCTATGCATGTTGGACATTCTTGTAATATAGCCTTGGTGGATACTTGCTTTGTTAGGTATGTATGGAGGAGGTTTTGGATAACTTGTTGACTATTGCAATGATAGGTTTACCTTTCCGTGTTTTGGTCCGAGGTGTTTGAAACTTATAAAGTGCATCCTAGCAAGCTTTTTGTATGTTAGGTGTGAACAAGGATACTCCTATCTATTTGTCAAGTCAAAGTCCATCACAATGGGTACAACACCATCTTGGCTTTCTATACCTTGATGCATCATACCATGTGTGTTATCAAACATAAGGAAATTGGCCCTTTGAAAATCCCAATTCCTCAGAAAGTAATCGTCATCATCATTTGCATTATTCATCATCTTTTGTCTTGTTGAAATGATTTCTTCTCTTTCATCCCTTCTTTCTTATCATGCTAACAAAAGTACTATGACAGTTAGTCATCATCGTCATCAACCCTGCATCCACAAATCATTAGCATATTCCATCAATGTATCATATAGGAGACATATACATTACATTTATATCATCATATATAAACATGTTATTACAAGCATCTTTATAGATAAGCACATCCATTTTATAGAATCTCATCCATTACATTGCATAACATTGCATTTATTACATAAATCATCACATAACATTCATTTGCATAAGCATCTCATAATCATTTCACCATTATCACATAATGCATAATCATACACAATAGGTATATAAGAATTATAAATAATTCATTTGCATACATACTTGCATGGCATCATAAAGTCATCTCACACATTACGTTCATTTCACATAAAACATCATCATATCATTACATTATATTAAATGCATCACATACATTACATCACCATTTAATATGTTTAGGATAATAATATTTGTTATTCAAAGCATCTTAAAAAAAAACCATCTCATTTGCATCATATCACGACCATTGCATTCACATTACATCATCCATTTCATCTCATAAATAGCATCATAAATCATTCATTGATCATTCCACATAAGCATAAACATAAAAAATTCATTTCATTTATAAACATAAGTCACATATCATTTCGCATGTACACCATAGATCATATCATTTTGCATATTACAATCCATATCACATATCACATCATCATTTGCATCAACATAAATAGATCATCATATAGACAACATCATTGCACATCACATAAATACATCTGCATATCATAAGGCAGCATAATATAGATCTGTTAGTCATAATCATAATGCATAAATCATTGAAAATAAATGCATCCATAAATCCATCATATAGCATCAAATAGCATCATATAACATCATTGCACAACATATAGAAGTAGAACCATACATGCATAAATAAAGAGTATGCATCGCATCTCATCAAAATCATCATCAGCTCATATATATCATCAAATAACTATCATTGTAGAAAAATAAATTGGATCACTGTACATGTATGTCAATTAGTACAAAAGGCCCATCGGGCTATCAAAAAGGAGCCCATAAGGCACAAAAAGTATCATATCATCCCGATCATGCCTTGTCCCCATGAATGCTGCCCTCACCTCTATCACCGTGACCCTTTGTCGGTCTGTAGCTGGTTTGTTGCGAGTACTCTGGGACCTATCCTCCTCTAGGTATGGCCTCATGATAATGCCTCTGGTAGTACTCAACCTCTCAGATGACATCCTTGTAGGACCGAACAAACACTGTACCCTGGGAAGAGGAGGCTACCATACTCTCTAGTTGTTGTCTCATGCCTAGCTCTATGGCTGTTTGTAGCTCTCCAGCCTATCTCTACTGAATGGCCTGGTCCCTCTCAGCCCTCATCTACTCTCTCTCAGCTCGGGCCTGATCCCTCTCTCCTATCAAGGTCTATACTTGGGCCTGCAACTATGCAATCAGCACATCCCAAGGATCCACCTACCCTACTAGTTGTGCTCATGGCTGTACCTATGGTTGTACCTATGGTTGTACCTGAGGCTGATCCTCGCCCCATGGTGGTACACCTGGTGGCACTTGCTGCTGGTCTGGCATCAATACATCACCCTGTGTTGGCTGGACTGGAGGCACAACCAGCTGCTCCTGTTGAGCATCACCCCTTTGTCCTTGTCCTCCCCCTCTGCCTCTAACTCTCTGCTGATCTAGGATTGCACCTGGAATGGTCAATAGAAGCAGAGGCCGAAACCAATCCTTGTAGGCCTGAGTCATGCCTGGATCTGCAGGCCCTTGATCATAAGCCCACGGTCAAGCTACCAACTTCCCGAAGCTATCCATGGCCTCCGAAGTAGGAATATACTACCCCCATGAAACCTATGTCATGGTGTAGGCGAAGATGGCTACGTAATAATCATCAAAGCGATCTTGGGCCTCACCAAACTGATGTTGCACACACTCGGGCAAGTACCTCTCAATCATGGTGTGCTCTCGCCCCTGCATAAAATAGACCTAGCAGACATAGAACAACTGATCAACATTGTCGACCCATCCTATGTCACTCAAGCTCTATCTACCCCTCGCAAAAAAAATCTCATCTATGGTGTGGAGGACTCTGTGGCAAGCCTCGCGCCCCTCATCTATGTCAAAAATCACTCGGCAACCATGAATCGACAATCTCAAAATACGCCAAGTGTCCTCTAAGCTGATGGTGGCCTCGCTAGTGGGAAGAAGAAATGAAGACGTCTCGTTGTGCCATCTCTCGGCCAGCGTTGACAACATCCCTAAGTGAGTGCGAACGGGCACTACGTAAGCAATGTAACATAACCCCGCAATTCGGAGTCAATCATGATCCCTATTGCTTAAGTCCCGCAAATAGCCAAAAAAATCTCATGACCTGTGCTCTCGAGAGTAGAGCTCCCTCGCCGCGTCCTACATCAAGGAAGATCACCATGTTAAATTTTTTGAAAAATTCTTCACTGGACGTTCGAAAAACCTTTCTAGCAGTGCAACCCGTGAAGGCGTTGCAGTTTGATTTCTAATCAAACTCTGATGCTAGGGCCTAAAAGACCAAAATGACACTGTCGCAATGCACTTTCTCTTCCAGCGGCGCACTTCGAGCAAATCTAGGACTATCGCGTTGCACTTTTCAAATCCCCCTGCCAGCCCTGAGCTCAGTGTCAGAGTTTTTAAATTTTGAATTGCACCCCTGCGGCGCTATTTAACACCGAGCAGCGCAGTTTGATTTCTAAGCACTGCTATATCTTGTCACTGCAGAAAGGACCAACTTTTAAAGCAATAAATATGCACAAAAAGCGAGAAATAAAAGTCAAGTGAGGGTCACTTACAGGTGCCCCGATACTAGGTGGCCGCTGGTACGTCCGAACTCAATCAGAAATGTGTAGGGGAAGCTGTCGTTGCGCCATAACGTCAAGAGGTCAAAGCTCAAATCTCAAGGTTGCTATTGGAAGTGTTTGAAAATGACTTTAAAGTGACCCCTCGGGCCCCTTTTAAGCTTGAAAATTAGGGTTTTTTCACCTTGATTGGCTATCCTGCTAGGGTTTTGGACCCCTGAACCTATTTTTGTCTAGTTGAGGCCTGTTTTATATCATTTTATTGTGTTTAGACACATTTTTGGCCTCCTGGAGCCTTTTCAGACCTGTCAGGCACTTTGTCCTCTTTTTTCGAGAGATCGCCCAAAAATTGAAATTTTCGTCCAATCTCTCGAGGGGGCATTATATTGGCATGTTTTCTCTCACCAGGCAATAGTGGGGTAAGACTTTTGAATAACAAAAAAAATTTCAACTTTGATTAAGATTGTCTATTCTTTGAACCAATGCAACAAGTGCATTGCTTCAAAGAGGGGAAAAATGTAGACACGTAAAATATACCAATTGGCATTGTGCATCTAATCTTGACTACTATCATTGTTTCATCCTAAATCATCCCTCAGTCTAACCATTTAATCAAATCCCCTTATCTAATTAAATTCATCAATATGCCTCTCTTAATTAAATAAATCATTCTATCTAATTAAGTCACTCTCCTTTGTTAATTAAATCAATCATCTAATCTAATTATCCCTATTTAATTAAATAATTAATTTTATTTGATTAAATCCTTAAATTATATCTATTAAATTAAATAAATTAACACCTTATTTGATTTAATCTAACACCATCTCTTTTAATTAAATAAATCAAAACCCTTATTTAATTATTCTCTTATCATATTCCTCTCTTATTTGATTTTTAAATAAATCCATGAGTTTGAGTCAAATAGGTCACATCATCTAATCTCCTATTAAATTAATTGACCCTTGATTAATTTAATCTCTTATCATGTCCCATCCTCTAGATTTTCCAAGTTGCACATGAAAATAAATTTAATTCATTTATTAAATCTCTATTTTCCTCACAAGGAATCTTTTGGAATATTCCCTCAAATTTGAATTCAAAAATTCCAAGTCAACATGTACATCCAACAAAGCAATAAATTCATCTTACATGTCCTTTGCCTTGAGCCAAGTGGCATTTATTGCATTTTCCCTTCCCTCTTACAATTCATTTCAACAAATTTTAAATTCAAAAATAGGCATTTATTGGCACAATTCTCAAATCTTGCACATCCTCCATCCACTCATAGATTGACAAGTGGCATCTTGCCATTGGATGAATGTTAGTCCCACATTGCTAAAATTTGGACATTCATCCATCTTGGCATTCTATAAATAAAGAGCTCATATTCTCATTTTATCATCTACAAATTATGCAAGGTTACCATGCTCAAATATCTATCAAATTTCATCCATCACCATTGAGTTCTTAGCTAGGTTTTTGCAGATTTTTGGCTTGGAGCTCTCATTCTTCATCAACAAAGTGGATCAAATCTCTTCAACACATCAAGCTCGCATCTTAGGAATTGGGAAAGGGCCAATTTTCACACCAAATTGACACCAATTCCCCCATGGGATCATATGTTTGCTATGCTAATTAGGATTGAATCTATATTTTCTTGTTTCATTGTGTTCATTTTTTTATTTCCTAATTTGAGTTGTGTAAATGGATTTCATGGGGAATCCTTGTTCATGCTTGCAATTGACTAACTAATGTGTTTATTCATTATGTTTTGTAGGTATTTTGATTGGGGTTCACAGAGTCTTGATAACGGTTCCTTGAAGACAATCGTTTTAGAAATTAAAATAAAAAGTCTTTAAAGTATCAAGAGAGCCAAATTAAAGAAAATAACATAAAAACTAAAAACTATACAGCACCGACTCCTTCGCTTTCAATATTTTTTGCCTCCTTCTCCTTCAGTAACACCTCCTATGCCTTTAATCTTTGCATGTATTCTCAGTACTTGGTGAAAATTAAGGTGATGTTTTTGCTCCCTAGCATTGTAGTAATCTATAACCTAGTTCTCCATTTTCCCAAAGCCTTTTTAGAATCAAACAACATCTGAGATGTTCTCTCTTCTCCAGAATTATAAGCCTTCAGGTGGAGCTCCATTGCATTGAGTTTCAAGAAGGACTCCCATGTCACTGTAGTAGGATCAGATATTTCTTTATTGAATTTCTCTCTAAATTTAGAGAGATCTCTCTTATATCTAGAATCCTTTCATCAAACTCATCAATAATTTTTTCTCCCAGAATATGAAAATATTTTTTAATTTCCTCCAACATTTCATAATATTTTTCAAGTGTTCTTAATTTCATTCACCAGATTATCATATATATTCAATTTCCATTCTTATGAATAGGACCAGGAAGGGTCTAGCTCCTTAGGATTATTCAAAATTTGCTCACCAATTAATATCTTTGGATCCATAGAGTTCAATTATTTCATTTACTAAGAGAGCACATAGAGACTATTTTGATCTTTTCTAACATCCTGAAGTTCTACTAACTCCTTCCTCTTGTCAAGAACTCGAGTGTAAAACTACAAAGATTTATTCAGAAAGAAGATAGCCTCTTGAGATATGTTTCGATCCCCTCACAAGCAGCTCTGGAATATCTCAAATTCTTTTTAATTTTTTGTATGGTAAGCACATTGATGCCCTCTACCTAAGGTTGAGAACTTGAGGCTTCATCAAATGTAGGAGTGGCCATGGAAGAAATAAAGTTACTCAATGTGAGGACTTGAGATTGCAGTTTTATATTTTCTTTCCTATGTTCTTTCACTCTTTTAATCAAGGTATTGACTGAATAATTGGCATGATACATATCACCTTCCAATGTTGGAGGCCCCATATCAACATGTGTGACTTTATAGTCTGTCGCTATTATTTCATCTCCATTTAAATCCTTGATAGGGTCAGCAATTTCTAACATTTGATTTCTAGAAGTAGCATCAGTCACCATCCTTGACATCCTCTTGGCTTTCTTAGGTTTTGAAGAGCTTTGAAGTAAATTTTCAACTATATCCACTCCAACTATCATTGTAGGAGTATACTTTCTCTTCTTCTCCATTGCTTTTTCCAGCCATCCTGGGGAGGCTACTACCACACCTAAATTTTCTTTTCTAGTAATAGTTTCTTTAGGAGTGGTAGGAATGAAAGGTGGATTATCAGGTGGAGAAGAGGACATTTCAAAGTCTTCAAACATAGGAGGAAATATATTATCTTCAGTGATCTATTTAAAGATAGCTTCAAAATCTGCAGCCACAAGTTGAAGTTTTTCTTGATTGGTATTTTTCTTAGGGGTAGGAGAAAGCACATTGTCTTGTTCATAGATGCTCTTCAACTTGACTATTTCTTGTGGCCTATCACCATCACCTCCTGACTAAGAATTTGCACTAGACAACCTAACAGAGGGTTTTCCTGATGATACACTTGCACTAGATGCTTGCGTAGACCCCTATTCATTC
This sequence comes from Sequoia sempervirens, assembly GCA_007258455.2. Classification (NCBI taxonomy): domain Eukaryota; kingdom Viridiplantae; phylum Streptophyta; class Pinopsida; order Cupressales; family Cupressaceae; genus Sequoia; species Sequoia sempervirens. The sequence goes on along the minus strand of VDFB02144625.1, from coordinate 83,482 downwards.
TTCTGTGATGACTTCAACTGCTAAACAGGACCAAAAACTTGTCGCCATTTCCCATCTGGAACCAATCCTAGGTTCTTTTAAGCACTGGGGCAATACACACCCTCATATCTAAAATTTCACTTTGGTTCCAATCAACCCTAGGGTGGGATTTATTAGGCAATTTTTCATATCCAAGATCCAAGATTGTTGAATCCTCAACTACTTTTTCAGGAATGTCAAATTGAAGACCGAAAGCCTATATCTATTTTAGCATTAGCCTCATATAATCTCTTCTCAAAACTTCATTCTCATCGACACAATCTTCCCAAAAATCTTCGATAGATCGGTGATGCTGATATGAGCTCCCTCCATAGAGATTCTGCTTCATAAAACCCTTAATGTCAAACTTAGCACTCATAGACAAATTCTCAAGGTTATATTCCTTGAGAAGTCCTTCAGCTCCCCTAGCCATCTAGTTTGTTTTGCACAAAAAAGAAGGGGTCTACAATGGGATGGCATACCCTCGTTTCCCCATGTTCATATACTTAATACTAACTATTGCCATGTGTCGACAAACTTCCAGAAATATCATTAAATCTTTAGGATATCGAGGTAATTTCAATGGGGCTTTCTCAAAACCCCCTATTCTTAGATAGGAAAACTTATCAAATTGGATATAAAAATTCCCATATTTTGATACAAGAGAAATGGATTTAGGGGAAAGGCGCATTTCTAGATTTCCATCCAACTTCCTCAAGACCTCCATTAAAAATGTATCATTAACACGACAAAAATCATCCATTCCAAATTTTTTAGTGAACTGAGGAAAGCGTTTATACATAAGCATATCAGAAGTTGGGGTTCCTTATGGCTCCAACCCTGGCCAAAAGGATCTCTGACTACCTACAATGTAGGTCAAGCAAGAACACATACAGAAAGTAGCAGTCTTATGGAAATTAATTAATTGCTCATTCAAATGGAAGCAAATAACTTCAACCCAGTCAATGAAAAAGTTCTCATCACAAACTTTCTAGATAAATTGGTACATCCAATCCTCAAATAACTCAACTTGTGCATTCCCAACAATGGGGTGCAATAAAACAATAGCATCTACAATTTCTCAATTAAAATGCAATCTTCTGAGTTTATTTGGCAGTTGTGACTTACCTTTCCTTTCAGTCTTCAACCAGGTTTTGGTCATGGAGTTCTTACACCAGTCTTTATTTGCCTCAAAAAATTCACCTGCCACTGTGATAGACATGTCTTCTAGAGGTTCCCTTTCTGGAATCCCTAGCGCTTAGGAAACAGCTTCAGGAGAAATTTCTGCAATTACAATCATGTCCACAACTTTAATTTCCTGTGTCTATAGAATGTACCTTCTCGCACATGCACTTATTAGGTCCACACTCAACACAGCTTCCGGAAACCCTCTAGCTTGAGCTAGCCCGCTTTCTAAGAGTTTTATATCCATCTCATACTTGTCATCCCTCTCTAAGCATGCCCAAAATTCTTCTAACTTAAAAGGTCTGAGCTTTGCATCCCTTACGCCGACCGTCCATTCACTCTGCATGAGCGCAAAATGCAAATTTGCAGAGAAAGAATGTTTGCACCTCAGAAGTACTCACCTTAGCAAAGAACAATAATGCAGGATAAATGTCTAAGTAAAAAAAATGTTTGCACTTGAGAAGTACTGGCCTTGCCAAAGAATGAGAATGCAAGCTAGATGTCTGAGTAAAACTTCACCATGCACTTATGTCATTATTTTTGATAGGGCATGCATTGAATGCAGCATTCAATTTCATTCCTTGAAAAGATATCCTTGAAACATGCATGCTTTTGGAAATTCTTCAAAAGGCAACTCTAGTTTAGTCTGTACATATGTCCATCATGTTGTGTGGTCACTGAAACTAAGAACCTTAGAACCAAAGTCTAAAGTTTCAAAGTTTTTGAAACCTCTGACCCACCGACTACAAAGATGACCAAGAAACTAGAAAGACTTGCAAGTTTGCAACTCAACACAGTGAACAAACTCAAGGAATCGGGATGTTATGGAAATTCAGAACTCTGCGACAAAGTTATAAATTATAAAACTCTGATGACTAGTGACTGATAAGGTTATAAATTATAAATCTCTGAGGACTAGCGACTAAGGTTAGGAAAATCACCAAAACTGCAACTTTGAGTGATAGTAACCACAACATGTCATTAGTATTCTTTTTCATTATGCATTGATGTATGTTTTAATTCTGGATCTAGTTTAATGGACCAGTTAAAGTACCTTGATTAAAGCATGAATTCATATAAATGTTTAGTGGCTCTAATAAGTCATACTAGTCATGGAGATTGAGTATCGATCTGCGAATTGTAATGCAATTTAACTAAGATTATGGATGCCTGGAATTAAAGTCACCTTATAGTTCATATTTTAATTGTGCTAAAAGTAAAACTTGAAAATGTACTAAGTGATTCATCACTCAGCTCAATGCTTAATAACATATTAGCAATAGTCTTAGTAGCATATACAACAATGAACATCAACAATCGTTTGAAGTGTATCTAGTAGTTGAAACCACTATCAAACTTTTTCTTCAAATGAAAAAATAAATAATACATATAATTTATCATTTACATCGACACATTACTAAAGTTTGAGTTGGAACAAAGACAACTATGCACAGAGCTGAGTTGGAACTTAGAAACCCATATTATCAAAAATCAAATCACTGCAACACCTTTTCTAGCAACTTCCACTATTAGGTGGTGGAATTGTCATTTGTTCTAATTTATGTTGTTTGACTTGAAGATTTGTTAACATTTCATGATTCAAATTGGAACCTATCTTGCATTCTTCAATCAATTTTACATTCAAGGTTAGCAATGGTTTTATGGAATCCAAGTAGTTCACCACATCTGGGTTCTATGGAAACTAGCCCAAATCAATCTTCATTTCATCCTCCATCTTCTTTCTAAAATAATTATTTCCAATGAATCACTCATTTGTCTCAAAACCCTCTGGCAAACCAAGTTCTGTGAAGTTCCTTAACTTTTCATCCACCTTCTTCATCTTTTCTACAACCAAATTCAAATATTCCTTTGTTTCACGCATTCTCAAACACTTTTCAATGATAGATGACAATGTCATTGATGTAGCAAGTTGATTAGTAATCCCTTTTGATTTCAAAACATTGTCATTGGCTTTGTAGACTATTTGTTGAATTTCATTTGCAAATTTCTCTAATGCTAGCACATTTGTTTTGTCCACTAAATATTTGTTGAGCTTCTTATGATGTTGTTTGATAGCATCAATCAATTGATACATGTCACACAAATGATCAATCCTCTGCATTATTTCATCCCAAATCTTTTGTTTCATATGGCTCATTGTCTCTCTACAAAATGTAGATAACTTATTTTGACAAGTCTCAATTTCATTTTTTGCTTCCATCACCTCTGCCACCAATCTTTCATTTCTTTTTCTCTCCTCCAATTTTTGTTCCTACTGTGCATTTCCATTCGCAATGCTTACTCTTAGTTTTTCTGAAGTGGATTTTTCCTCATCATATTTCTTGTTACTCTCATTTAGCCTTTTCTTTAGTTCATTCACTGCAATCTCATTTTTCTTATCCTCTTTGCTTGTTGATGCAGAGGAAGATTTTTTTATTCTTTTTTCTAATTCATTGCTCTTATCTATTGCTTTCCTCTTCGCTTTCTCATTTGCTAGGTCTTCCTGTAACTTTTCAATTTGAGTTTGCAACCTTTTTTTCTCTCTATCTTGCTTTAGCAATGATGTGTACACCAATTCTGTGTTCTTCTTTGATACATTAATTTTGTCAGTATTTCTGAGTCTAGAAAAATCCAATTGAATATTTTTCACCTGGAATTCAGTCGAGCCATCTGATTTGTTGGTTTGTCTTGAACTATGGAAACAAGAAATGTGTACTCCATGATTTCTTTATTTTTGTCAAATGTGGGTAATACCATCGTTGTGGCAGGCTCTAAAGTTACAACAAATGCACTCTCCATCAGTTGCTTCTTTTCTTTTTTATTCATGTCTGATTTCTTTTTAAACTCTTCAATGTAATCAAAACCTAGGGACACAGGAACAATGGAATGCTTGAATGGCAAAAGAATAGGAGTATTAGTACTTGTAGTTGCTAATGATGTCGTAGCTAGACTAACTGGCACTGGGGGGTGGATAGAAATAACTCCTTTGTGGTGGATCCACTGGTAGTGTGACTTGGACTTGTCAAAATCCTTTGCCTCTTTTGTATGCCTTGATCACCTAGTGTTTTTGTGGTATATTGTATTGTTTTCCTCTTGTGTTTAGTTTGTTGTTGTAGCACATGTTGACCACTACTAGTACTACTACACATACCATCGCCACTAGAGGCAGTTCCAGTTGCACTAGGCTCTCCACCATGGGCATGTCCTAGTTGTGATTGTGTTTGACCATGAGGATGAGGATTTGAAGCCCTAACAAATTTTCTTGTATGCCCTAGGTCTACTTTTTCACCTCCAATCCCAAGGCCAGAAAAATAACTTGCTTTTCTATGCTCTACATTTATTACCATCCAAGGGCCTTGTCTTTGGGATCCCAAAGTACTACCTTCATAACCCATTTTTTCAGCTATGGTTGCTCTAGTAGTATATGCTTCTTTTGTGGCCTCACTTAAACCAAGTTTGAAATTGACATACCTTCTTTCTTCCCTATCATCATTAGATTCATGATCACTTTCTTTATCTTGTTGTTCATCTGGATGCTCTATATTCCACAATTTGCTTAACTCGTTGTCTTCTTCATTATCTCCATACTCTGGAAGAGCTCTTGGTTCACCTAGCTCCTTCCTCATAGACCAAAAGGCAATAATTTTTTATCGTGACCAATTTCTTTTGTAACTTCCTTCTCTAGAGAACCTGGCATTTTTACTCTACTACATGGTTTAGCACTTTTTTGATAAAAATTGTTGTACCTCCTGATTTTCTTTCAATGCAATGTCATAATTTCTACTAACAATTGCTCAAAATAAATACCATTCTTAGTAGCACTTTTCTCCATTGCAATTTTTACCTCATCCCAAGAATCCTTGTTTCTCAAGTTTTCAAGCAAGGGTTTACTTTCATGTTGAATTCTACTTGCAGCATTATTATTGAGCACAATCATTGATTTAATGGTGTCACATGGATCATACTACCAGTGACAGATAGCATCAAAATCAAAAAAAATCAAAAGATTATGTGCCACACTAAATGCTTTTCTCTCGAATGTGATCCCTCCACATGAAAAAGGTAAAGGAAATAAGGTCTTCTTTCATTGACTGGTAAAGTGCAGTTCATCAGTACTCTGCATCAGCCTTACATATTCCAAAGCAAAAACCCTTTATGTCACATTTATTGGAAGTTTGTATGGTTGTACTCCCGATCCATAAAATCTTAGCATAGTATATTCTTCCATTAAGTACCAATCAGCCAACTGTATTTCTTTTCCTAGTTGAATGTAGTTTCTACATGACATAGGCAATCTAGGCATTGGAGTATTTGTAATTGCTTGATGAAATGGAGCCAAAAAGTAGTCTACAAAATGACTGTAGTTCCTTTGAGAATCATGCATCCTTATAACAGTGGTCCATTCATATACTAGAGCCATTTTCTTTTCCTCAAGATTACTATAGGGCCAAATCTGAAGCTTGTTGGTCTAAAACATTCCTCTGAATTTGAATAGAAAAAGATAGCACAAGTAAGTTGTGAACCTAAATGTCTTGGTGGAACCTCCTTTAATCATTAAAAATTGTTTATGCATGGATTCTACAATGTGCTCAATAAATTTATATTTGACATGTTGAACACCATAATGGATAGTATACACCATTTCAAGGAGGCATGCACCCACTTCCAAATTTATATCTAGTCTGAGGCAAAATGCTAGCATGGAAATAGTATCCTGAACCCATGGTTTAAAATTTTCCAAATCATAAAGAGGCTTATGATCACCTTTCAATTTTTCTATCCTGAACTATTCTATTTAAGAAATATTTTTTCTCCATTTCATCCACTACTTCATAATCACTAGCAAGCTTTTCTAGGTCAATGTGGACATTTCCAAATTCTTCACCTTCGGTTGTAAATGTAAACCCCAACACTTTTCCAAGTTCTTCTACATTAATGGATAACAATTCTTCTTTTCTATCTTTATTAACAATTTCTCTTTTTTTATCATCATAATTTTGGGCACAACCATGATAAATTCAAGGCAAGGGAAAACCTCATGTAACATCATGCGCCCTAATCCAGTTACCCACGGTGCACTGATACTATTAACTTTCATTTTCTTTGAGGCCTTATTCTCAGATGAAAATCTAAGTTTTGAGGTATGCCTACCATAGGTTTCAAGATCATAAATATCATGGTATTCATCAGTGAAACTTGGGGTTTTAAGCAATTTTGCATAATGTATTTTTTATCTAACATTGCTCTAGTGGTATTGCTGGTAAACATGCTTATACAATGTGAAACTGTGAATTCCCTATTAGTCCTTAATTTTTCTTAATTCTTAATTCTCTTAGCCCTAAACCCAAACTTCAAAGTTTAACAAAATAAGATTTTAAGAAACGTCAAATGATGAAACGTAGCCACAGGAATTCTTTCACTTACTCGACTTTTCATTCTTGGAAAGATTAATGCCGATAGTCGTGGAAACTGGGTTTCTGGAATGGCTTTGTCAGAAGTGGAACTTTGGAACCCAGAATAGGGTGGTGTTGTAGTGCACTTCAATGAGAAAACTGAAGACTAAAATCTACCCGTGTGCTAACACTCTCACTTAAAAATAAATTCACTTAGTAGTATAAACTGAAAGTTCTTTTTTCAGTCTTGTATTAACAAAATATTCTAAAGAATATAAACCGTTGATTTTTGTAAATCTAATGGTTATAGGGTGATTCTGGATGTTTAGGTTTGCAACCCTAGTGCTTCATGCATTTCATTTTGGAATGCAACTATAGCCATACATCAAATGTTCATCGAACGGTTGAGTAATTTATGATATATATTATAAATAGTAAACATGTGTTTTAAAGTTTTTTTCAACCTTTAATGCGCTAGAATTCACATCAACACCTTTATAAAATGAATTACAATGTCACATTAATAGCACAACCATTAATAGCATAGTAACACTTAATGTTGCAAAGAACTTAATAAAAGGAATTACAATGTCACATAATCACATTAATAGCACAACCATTGATTTTTATTACAACTGAATGACAATTGTCATTTGTCAATTTCACATTATTACGTAGTACAAATATAAATGTAAGTGCATGCGCCAAGCTTCTACCATGGTCTCTGAGTCCTAACTCACTGTCGTCTGAAAATAAATGCATGGAGGAGGGCCACCGCCAATCATGGTTTCTAAAAATATCGATGGGGAAAGGGGGGAAAATCAAACGGGAGAAATTGGAGCTGTTAAAGATACAAAAAGTACTTATCCCCTTTGAAAATTAGAGTCATGCAGAGGATGAGGGGTTGTAAAACTACTCCCATCTTCTACTTGCTACTTCCATACACTTGGAGAGAACTTATCTCCATCAGAGCTCCCCATCCTAGAAGAAAACCTGTCTGAGAAGTCTGGTCAACCAAATCAAATTCTTTCCAATTCCACCCATTCTGAATTTGAAGGAAATTAGTCTTTTACTCTGTAACTACATAACTGCAGGAAGGAGAATTTAGAGTATCCCCAATAATACTAGATAATCTTCTTCCTGAATCCTTATTAACCATACAAAATGAAAACCCTTATGACAATTCAAACATTGCACTCGAGAGTCAATAGTATAGCCTTTAGCCTTCAACGAATTATTTCAATTATGCTCACTATCCTTATTTATGGGCCAATAGTGCCACCACTAGCCTGGTCCCTGTGTACACCTCACATGTGTCACGTGTGAGGCTGGGTTACTATAGTGATAATCATGATTCACGCAAACCAAAAAACCAACTTAATCGATTCGAGTACTTAACTTTAGTATTTGTATTGCTTTATGTTTTACTTTTAAGTTTTAAATCTGCATGCAATTATTTCATAAATAGATAATTTCTTAAAGGAAAAAAAACTGATATGAATAGATTCATCAATTGATTTTTAATAGCACAACCATTTATTTTATTGCAACTGAATGACAATGTCACATTATTACATAGTACAAATACAATTGTAAGTGCAAGCACCAAGATTTTGCTGAACCACCGGTGAAAACCTAAATGTAATACATGTTTGTCTAAAAATAATGGGACTTTTTGGGTCAACCATGGGCTCTAAAAATAAATGCATGGGACTTCCTAGCTCAAGCAGTAGCTTTGAAAATGAATGCATAGAGAAAAGGGGGCCAATCAAGTTGAGGAAATGGGAGTTGTGAAGATACAAAATGTACTTCTCCCCTTTGAAAATCAAAGTCATGCAGAAGATGAGGGGTTGTAAAATTGCTCCCATCTTTTACTTGCAGCTTCTATGCACTAGGAACAGTGGTTATTCCCATCAGAGCACCTCTCCTAGTTCAAAACTTGTTTGAGAAGTTAGGTGAACCAAATCAACTTCTTTCCAATTCCACCCATTCTGAACTTGAAGCCTAAACGAAATCGTCCATTAACTCTGTGACAACATAACTGCAGGTAGGAGAATTTATAGTATCCCCAATAATGCCACATGATCTTCTTATTGAATCCTTATTAACCCTAAAAATGAAAATCCTTATGAAAATTCGAACATTGCACTCAATAGTAAGGTCTTTAGCCTTCAACGAATAATTTTAGTTGTGCTCACTAGTCACTATCCTTATTTAGTTATATCTAATCAGGGCCAACAATGCCACCAATAGTGCCACTACCAGCCTAGTTCCTATGTACACCTCACACCTGCCACATGTGCACCATGACGTTACGTATACAGTATATTCATGATTCATAATGGTGATTCGCGCAAACCAAAAAACCAACTTAATCGATTTGTGTAACAATAACTTAAGCCTTACATGTACAATTAAAATGTTTAATTTGATTGACGTTTGGCTACACGCAAACTATACCTCAAGCCTTACATGTACAATTAAAACTTAAGCTTATATGTACAATTAAAATTTTTAAGTTGATTGACGTCTGGTTGCATGCAAACTGTACCTCAAGCTGACAAGTGACAAGCCGTCAAAATCGCCAGACTCCAGTGTCACTCTAATGATATGAATTATGAAAATTTGAAATCATTACAAATCTTGTTTCATTAAAGCTATGAATCATGAGTTATCCAATCAATCGCTTCGGATGTTCATATGGCATTAATTGTTGCCAATAGTACGACTACCACACATACTTCAAAAATATTGAGAATTCCAATTAAATGAAATGTAATATGCCGAGTCATTGAAAAGAGAGAAATGATTCTTGATCTCGCCACATGTCTGCATCTAACGGTTTTAGTGTTATTCTGGAGGTTTCAATTCACAAGTCTACTGCTTTAGAGATTTACTTGTGGAATGTACCTACAACTGTCCATCAAAAATTCATCGAACGGTTGTGTTTAGATTGATTTGCAACATGGCCAAAAATTTAAACCACATCACCCTTGTGTAAAACATTCTTAAGTTCTTAAGCATTGGTCCTACGTTCTTCCTAAGTTGTCCCTCTTTTAAAACAAACTTAATGCACGTGCATATTTCTGCCACTTAAGTTCTACTATCACTCATCGCCAAAATCCAACCTGTCAGATTCATTACCACGATGATGACCCTTGATCTAGCCACGTGTCCACATCTAACAGTTCTAGTGTTATTTCGGAGGTTTCCATTCGCAAATTTAGTGCTTGAGAAATATACTTCCATAATGTAACTACAACCATCCATAGAAAATTCGTTGAACGGTCTTGGTCCATAATGTCACATGGTCGCTAAAATTTGGAACCTTAGAACCAAAGTTTGATGTTTCAAAATTTTTGAAACTTTCAACCCGCCGACTACAAAGATGACCAAGAAAGACTTACAACTAAGTTACTAAGGTAGTAAGGTTAGGAAAAGTACCTGGTCCATAATGTCACATGGTCGCTAAAATTTGAAACATTAGAACCAAAGTTTGAAGTTTCAATTTTTTTTAAACTTCCGACCCACCAACTACAAAGACGAGTATGACCAAGAAAGACTTGCAACTAAGTTACTAAGGTAGTAAGGTCAGGAAAAGTACCAAAACCTCAACTTTGGTGAATTAAGATAGGAAAGGTGACAAGCACGGTGCATTTATGGAGAAGGCTGGCAAAATGAGGTGTTATAATGACATTCACCTATCACCCTCGATGCTTCTTGGAGTTCGAGTGTAAGGATATAATAGGATTGTATCCTTTCAATAGCAGGTGATAGGTTGGAAGCTAGTGAAATAGAAAAGCAATGGAGGCTAGTTTCACCATGACATCACGGAGGAAGCTAGACCCCTTTGTGGGTAAAGCGTCTGTGCAGAGGTTGTGAGGTTCATTTCTCTACAAAGAAGAGCAAGTGGTGCAAGCAGTTCAAATAATGTTGGGGGATGGATTCAAAAAATTGACACATAAATTCAGAATGAATATGGATATCTATTTGTTGATCATGGCTTGGGGTTTAGACTTAGGAGAACTGGTGAATGGGGTGAGGAGAGTAATAAAAAATCTGGTGCATAAAGATTTTTTAGTGGACATGGAAAGCATTTTGCAATGGGCAATACCAGGAGTAGGGTTGGTAAAATTAAAAGGAATGGATGGTGGGGGCCTAGAGCTTGTGAATTTAAATCACCTCTTTATTAGATGGCTAGAGGGTCGCAATAAAGATCAGTGGTGGGAAGGAGCCGAGCGTGGGTGGAAAGCACTTAAAATTTGTGTTGAGCTAATGGCATTAGAGGAAACAATAGAAAATCTAAAAGAAGTTTCCAAAGAGGAGATGCGCGAAAAGAAGGGACTACGTCCACGGAAGAAGCCAAAACCATTAAAGGAGATACTGTCACTGGAGATGGGTGAGTCTTCGAAGAAGAATGAGTAATAATGGTTAACGTAAAGTGTAGTTTTATGTTTTGTTTTTAGCCTTTGCTACAAAGGTGTAGTTGTTTAGGGAAGTTCTAATACTCTGGTTTTTGAGCTGGTTATTCATCTTTTTTGGTAGTTTTTGGATGTTGCTAAGTTTGTAGAATCTGAATCTTTTTCTTTATAATTAATAAAATAAACAAGTATCACCAATCAGCTTTTTTGGTAGTTTTTGGATGCTGCGAACTTTATAGAATATGTATATTTTGCTTTATAATTAATAAAATAGAAAAGTATCACTGTCAACTAATAAAAAAAAAACATTCTTAAATTTTTAAGCCTTGATATTTCCACATGTTCACATCTAACGGTTCTACTATTATTCCAGAGGTTTCAATTTGCAAATCTAGTGCTTCAGAGATATACTTCCGGAATGCAACTAAAGTCATCCATCAAAAATTCATCAAACAGTCATGGTTAGATTGATGTGCCACATCCTTTGTGTAAAAATTTCTTAAGCTTTTAAGCTTTGGTCCTACGTTCTTTCTAGGTGGTCCCTCTTTTAAAACAAACTTAATGCACGTGCATATTTCTACCACTTAGGTTCTTCTATCACTCATCACCAAAATCCAACCCGTCGAATTAATTACCACGATGATGACCCTTTATCTCACCATGTGTCCACATCTAATGGTTGTAGTGTTATTCCAAAGGTTTCCATTTGCAAATCTACTACTTGAGAGATATACTTATGGAATGCAAGTACAACCATCCATTGAAAATTCATCTAACGGTAGTGGATTCGCTACTGAATTTAATTGGCCAATGAATTTTTTTATTAGTTTGATATTATGTTTAATTCGCCAATGTTTTTTCTTAATCATTTGAAAATAGGTTTAATTCGCTAATGAATTTTATTTTTTTGTTTGAAAAAATAAAATCGCCAACACAATTATTTTTTTTGGTTGGAAAACAGGTTTAATTTGCCAATGGAAATATTTTATTCATTTGAAAATAGATTTTAATCACCAATGAAAATATTTTAGTGGTTTTAAAAAATTTGCAATTCACCAAGATTTTCCATAGACTTATAGCAATTACAAAATATTTGCCAATGGAGATTTTTTTTTAGCCTCTAAAATTAATATTTTTTTGGGAAGTATGAAAGATTCGCTAGGATTTTACAACTTCTCTGAGGGGGAGGTTTCTTAAAGTTTTCCCTGTTTCTCTCTCTATCTATTTTCCTCCTTAAATGTGCAATGGGTACACTAAAGAGGTTATAAAGGTGAATTATCACATCCTTAACCAAATGAGAGGCTATCATTGTAAATCTCTAGGGATATGTGTTATCCTTGGATTGTTGCAATTAAATGACAAATCAAAAGGTATCTTCTCTCTCGCACACACTATAACTTTTAATTTGGATTTTAATGAATTTTATTTTTTTGTTAATGAAAAAATAAAATCACCAACACAATTATTTTTTTTGGTTGGAAAACAGGTTTAATTTGCCAATGGAAATATTTTATTCGTTTGAAAATAGATTTTAATCACCAATGAAAATATTTTAGTGGTTTTAAAAAATTTGCAATTCACCAAGATTTTCCATAGACTTATAGCAATTACAAAATATTCGCCAATGGAGATTTTTTTTCACGAAAAATGAAAAAAATTGCCTCTAAAATTAATATTTTTTTCGGGAAGTATGAAAGATTCGCTAGGATTTTACAACTTCTCTGAGGTGGAGGTTTCTTAAAGTTTTCCCTGTTTCTCTCTCTATCTATTTTCCTCCTTAAGTGTGCAATGGGTACACTAAAGAGGTTATAAAGGTGAATTATCACATCCTTAACCAAATGAGAGGCTATCATAAGCGTAAATCTCTAGGGATATGTGTTATCCTTGGATTGTTGCAATTAAATGACAAATCAAAAGGTATCTTCTCTCTCGCACACACTATAACTTTTAATTTGGATTTTAAGTTTGAAATTCATTTTATTATATAAATTAAAATAAAAATTCAAAATAGAATTATTATACAACAATTAAACTTTAATAAGATAAACAATTATAAATTAAATTAATTTTAATATTTTTTAATTATTATTTATAATTTTATAAAAAGACATAAATAATAAAAATAAATTTCAAACTTAAATATAAATAAACAATTAAAATAGAATAAAATAAATGCAAAGTCAAAATATATCAAAATCCAAATATTAATAGACAATAATTTTAAAAAATTAATAATAAATAATAAAAAAATTAAGTTAATAAATGATTAAATTAAAAAAATCAAAATTTTAATTTATTAGAATTGAAATATTAATAAGATATGTATCTAAAAAAGATAATTAATATATTACAAACAATATTAGTTCATTAATAAGAAAGATAATTAATATATTACAAACAATATTAACATTAATTAAAGATAATGTCCAATTGTCGTCAGGTGGAGCTATTGCGGGTGGAGCTGAGGGTAAGGTTTTTTCAAATTTGAGGCTATTGTTATTGGTGGTGATCTAGTTGACGTAAAGGGGATGTTAGACAATTGTCTAATGAATGGGGCTACTTGTGGGTCCTTTCTGTCGGATAACTCATTTAATGTGCCTCCTATCTCTGGCAATCTAGTTCCTGATGGTACTTCCCTTTGTAAGGTGGGGTCTCTTTTTGTGGCTCTTGAGGCTCTCATTTTTGGAGTTGACAAAGTTGGTTGACAAGCTGGTGACAGTTCTTTGGAAGGGAGGAGTTGGTCTAAATTTTTTGGGTAAAAGCCTAAGGATAAGAGCTATTCTCCTCCAATAGATTTCTATGTTAATCCTATGTTTGGTGAGTATTCTATTTTTGTGTCATATTGCATCATTGAGAAGGGTGTCCAGTCTATGGAGAAATTATTGGTGGGTAATTTTTTGGGGCCCCCTCCTAATATTAAGTTAGTTTATAACCTTTCCAAGAATTGTTGGCATTTGAAGGGGCAAGTTGAGGAGGCTCCTCTTGCTAAGGGTTTATTCTCTTCTTTTTTTTCTTGTGAGGAGGACCTTTTGAAGGTTTTGGTCAAGGGGTTGTGGCTTATTGAAAAATCTACATTGGTGTTGAAGAAATGGGAAACGGGCTTTAATTTGAACTCTTGCTCTTTTGATTTGGTGTCGATGTGGGTGTGTTTTCCTGGTCTCCCTCTCGAATTTTGGGATGAGTAGGTCTTTAAAGGTATTACAAGTACTTTTGGGTGCCTATTATCCATTGAACATTTAACGACTTCAACGAAACAACTGGTTTAAGCCTGGTTTTGTGTGATTATGGATCAATCTAGCGATTTGTTGACTTCTATCAAGATTAATTCAAAGTTGGGTGTGTGGGACTAGGTGGTTGAGTTTGAGTCTATCCCTTTTGCCTATTTCCATTGTAAGAAGGTGGGTTTGTTACCTGATTTTTAGCTTTTAGCTGAAATTAGGTAACTTAGTGTTTAATTATTTTCTTGTTTTTTAAACATTTAACTTAGATAAACCATAACACTACTAATTTCAGTATGTGTGAAGGAATGATTGTGAAAACAAAGTAGATTAAATTTTTTCACCATTACTCCAAATGCAGCTTTTATTGATAATCTTGAAATATACATGTCCCTCACAAGCCAAGGGACTAACTCTCTTATTCAATGAACCTATGAAACAATTCAAGCATGAATAAGTAGAGAAAGGAAATGTGCATATGAGAATTGAACTAGCCATTGCCTGAGAATGATTGGTTGTAGGTTGCTTGAATGCTCTGCTATTGAACTCCGTAGCACTCCTCACCCTACATCTGAAGGAAACATGATGTTAGAGTGAAGCTCCAAGCAATGAAAGATTCAATCCTTACATACACACCTACCTATGCATGTATAATTTGATCCAGTGCATTAAACAAAAACATCTGACACATGCATTTAATTTCTAACTGTTTGCTTCATGTGCATATTTAGGAAAATTTTGATTATTGTTTCATTATCAGATCAATTGATAGCATGTGGGTTAAATGTGGCTCCCACAAGGGTAGAGCTCAGCATGCTTTGAAATAAAAGGAAATTGAGAAACTTGATCAAAGATGTATCTGTTATCAATGCATTAAATCAATATGGAATCACACCAGTTGATCAACTTTCATTATCAAATTCAAAAGATGCAACATACTATGTTGATATGTCTTTCAATCTTCTTAAGTGGACCCTTGATCCATTTTATAAAAAGAAGTGATTTTGGAGATGCATCAAGTGTCTTCATAGATTCATCAAGTTTAATTATGCATCTTCTAAACAATGAGGAAGGATTTCAAGTTGTTTTCAAGCCCCTCACCATAACCCTATGGGGCAGTCACATATCACATAGGAAAGTGAGTTGTTAAGTCACCCACATATGTGACAAGTGGTTGTCCAATAAAGAGCAATGGTTGAAAGAATGTCATGATACAAGTGCATAAGGACAATAATCATAAATGTATGCTACAGGTCAATTCAAGGAGAAAATTAGTGGATATGCTCATGACCTTTCATGCAGGGGTTTTGGTTATCATGACTGATCCAACATGGATCATGATTGCATGCAAAAAATGGCAGTAAAGACAAGTTATAAATGACAATTAAGTAGTCATGATTGAGGAGATGTCTCATTTTGGAAGCCAAGGTCATAGTACAAGTGTATATGAATACCAACCATGAAGGTATGCTACAAGACAGCCATGAAGGTTAGGACAACAAATAATGAATGAGGCAACACAGGCTGGTCAAAGGATTTTGGGGTAATAAAGAAAGGCAGTAGAACTCCAGTTTCCCATGCATAAGTGAATGACACCAATGTCAAAGAAAGGAATTCCAAGAGATGAGCTCAAGTTGCACAAGGCTTTATTCAAGGCCTTCTCAACCAAACATTAGACCAATAGATTTTCCAGCTAACAATCAATGTATGATGATTTGAGGAAAGGCAAAAGGAAAAGACATTCAAGATACATCAACTCTAGTTGACATATATATTTGCATATCATGAATATGTCATTATAATAAGTTTATGACAATAATGGAACCCTCATATGATGTGATCACTTCTAATGGGACAGTCATGTGCATTGGCATGATCAAATGGCCTTTAGGGTAACTCAACAATTCAATGCATAAATAATGGGAAGTGCATCAACAAAGTAAGTATGATACTAAGGTAGTAGTTGTGGATAAACCACATCATGTAGAACAAAGAGTATTAAGTCCTCACAGTGCTCCTATAGCAGTGGAATATGAGTGTTGGGCCTAGGGACTTTCAATGAACATTAATGATTGTTTCCAATTGTACTCTTACCTAATGGAGGTCACCATTTTGATGCAAGAGAAAGAAACATATGCTCTGTTTTGAAAGACTCTTTGACTTTCATGGTGATAGAAAGAAATTGTGCATTGTAAAGAGATGTTGGCAACAAGTCAGTATAGCTAGTTTATTTTGGATGTATGGTATATGCATCATAACCTTGTATGAGGGTTGGAGCAGTAGTTTAATCCATAAGCACATGAGGTGTCATTGTTAACATAGGCATTAGTAATCATGCTTTCAGAAATAAGTGATTGTGAGCAAAGATAAATCAAAGATAGTGCTATTGATGCATCATTAAAGGATAGTGATAGTGCACCAGTAGAATTCTCTCTATGTGATCTCATACAAGCTACAGAATAGTCCTAAGAGGGTAAATGAGATAGCAATGCAATGCTCTCATGAATAGGTATATCAACAATGCATGTTGGCCTCATGCTACAGCACACCCATATGCAATGCAAGTGTATGGCAGTCTGGTCTAAAAAAAAGGTGAGAAAGTGCATGATTATGAGAATGAGTTCCATTGTATTGTGCATTTCAAGTAAGGAAAAGGAGCTTCAACCCTCAATCTTTGTCAATCATTGAAGTACAAGGTGACAACCTGTAGATAGAATAAGCAGGGGATGTGGTATGCATAAAGAACAAGAAATTCATCCTCATGGGGGCAATGCATGGAAACAATCAACAAAGTTGTATTGCAATGCCTTTCTTAAGGTCTGAAAAATAGCTAGGTAGAAGCAACTTATGGTGATGAAGGAAGACAGATGTACCCTGATGCAAGAAGAGAGCAATTCCCAAGGGTGGGGTAGTACCATCATCTTAGGTACCACTGCTGCAAGATAATAAATGACAATCTTTGTGTTTGTATGTATGGGGGTCCCAAAGTATGCTTTGGGTAAGGTGCATTCATGGCATCTTTTGGTGAGGGTTTTCCCAAACATAACAATATCTGGCATTATTGCTACACATATGTTTCAACCATACAAATGCAATAAGAATAAATGATAGAAACAAATAGTCTCTCCTGACCATAAAAGGAGAAAAGAACCAAGTAGTGGGAGACGAAGAACAAAATGAATTGTTGTTCTTTTCATGGTGCCTATCTATGCCACTGGGTCAGTATATCCTTGTGGAATCCAAAATGTGGGATGTGGAATCGCGATGTGGGATGTGTGAGTGAAATGCAGGTTATTCACAGTGACCAAACCCATTATGGGGTTTTTCTCTCAAAAACATTCTACAGAAATGAAACATTTTATCTAGAAAATCTAGTTAAATGCCTTCTAAAGGACACATTTTCCTACAAGTTGAGGTTTCCAGTGTACCCATATTGTGCAATGACATTTCCCTGTTTTGCACAAAATATGGAAGTTGTTTCTTTAAATTGAAAACATTACCCATCTAGATTTGTTACAAATCTATGAAAGAAAATAACAATATGATAAACATGCTACAGGAGCTAAAAAATGAAAAGGAATCCATGTGTGTTTTGATAGGTTGTGGTAAAGAAACTAGTTTTTTCCTACAAATGTGAAAAACTCACTTGGGGTTTCAGCAAAATAAGTAACACTATTATTTTTTACAAAGGAATGAAATGAAACTTGCAAAAATAATCATTCTTTTGTAACAAATCTAAGATCTTTATAGAAAATCTAGTGACCCACATGGGTTCTTACAAACAAGTTGCAGATTTTCCAAATATAAAAGTTATAGGAGACCCACATAGGGTTTTTTTCTTTAACAGGTAGAAATGAAGCAAAATTTGAGAATCCAAGTAGACCCAGTTTGCACAATGGAGGCTGAGCCACAGTTGGTTCTTTCTTTTTCTATATCACAAAAACTCATCTAGGTTATCAACATTTGTCAATATTTTTGAAGAATAAGAAGGAAATCAAGAGAATATAGAGGGGTTTTGCAAAACAATGCATATAACACCTTGTTCTTGCTTAAGGCCATAGCCAGTGAGCTAATATGGCCATAAAACAACAGAAAATGCACCAAGTTTACAATAATGAAGCATTTCTAAACAATGTTACAAAAGTGGAAAGCAAAATGAAGGACATTCTAATCTTCCATTCGAGCTTTTCCTAAACAATGTTACAAAAGTGGAAAGCAAAATGAAGGACATTCTAATCTTCCATTCGAGCTTTTCCTACTCACACAAAAGAAAAAATGGTGAATGAAGGTCGATTGGGAGCTTACCCAAGCTCGAATGCCAGAATGCACAAAGTTTTTTCCATTAAAAGCTTCCTCAAAGCTTCATGAACTTCTCATTAGTGGCTGCTTGAAACATAAGTAACAACGAAAGGAAGAAAAATGATCAATATGGTTAGGAAAAAGGCCCAAAAAATGCTACAGGTCATGGCCTCTAAGCCCAAAACTGGCCTCCATATAAAAAAATTTGTAGGGTTTATGCCAAGTAAAACAATTACCTGAGTTTCCATGGTGATTTTATACAAAAAATGTCAAAAAATGACTGACAACCAATGAGATCTTCATCATCTTTCTGTGTTTTCTCAAACCCTCATGGTGGAAAACCAAGTTTCTAGATTCTTCCAAAGACATAATGATGATGTTTTCCATCATTTTTTAATTTCATCATTAGGTTTTGACTTCTTCCTTTTAACATTTCGATGGGATTTTTATCCCTTTCTTTTTAAAAATCAAACTCATGTGAAAAATGTGGGGAGGCCATAACCTTTATCTTCTCTTAGGCATTCGTTGCCTTTCAACTTTCCATTTTATTTTAAACTTTGTTAAGTCTCCACATTACCTCATGTGTTAACACTTAGGAATTTTATGCCTTAGCGTTGTCCCCCTTCTAATCATTGCTATGTGTTTTCCAACATACAAAAGGGAGCACATATAACAATATATTTTCCATGTGACCCTTATGTGATGCTTTGTAATTGTCCAATGCAAGGTGGAATATTCTTTCCAAGAGTCTTGGAAGTTGGCCATATTGGCCAAGTGCTATTAATGACTATATGCCTTTACAAACCAATGAATATGACATGTGTGGGCAAAATGCAGAATATGGTAAGTTAGTGGTCATACCTTGGAGGTTTTTTGTAAACTTCTAAATATCATTTTGCAATGACTTTCAATGTTTGGAATATAATCTAAGTGATTTTAAATCACTTTATTTGCTGCAAATTGTAATACATTTTAAATGGCGGGGCCCTTTAAATTGAGCTTAATTGTAAAGTGATTTGTTAAGTGTTGTTTTATAAATCACTTAACAAAATCACTATATTTAATGCTTTAAAAGGCTATGTGTTTTCAAAAACACACATATTGCATGATGGGGATATGGTCAAATGTTGTAATAGGACCACTGATGATTTGCAGAGGTGTGGGAAGTGTGAGATGTTGTTTGGACTGATTTTGGTGAAGGGGGAGGCCAGCTGGAGGTATTTTGTCACACTTTTGGGATGGCTATTGACTTAGCTTGTTTTTTCTCCATTTAGAGGACATTTTAGAGACTTCTAGAAGGTTCTTTTAGGGCCATTTTTGTTCTATCTGAGTAGAATCTTCTAGAAAAACTTGTGTGGGAGTTTTGGTGGGTGTTGGTTAAGTATGTTCATTTTGAACATTTTAGGGAGTTCTTTCTTTTTCTAGTTAAACGATAGCTTTCTTTTCTTGGAGTTGTTTTCATGGAGTTGGATTGTAACTCAGACATGACTATTATATAGTAAGCACTTTGAATTAATAGATTGGAGTATTTTACCTTCTCTCTTCATGTTTATGGTGTGTCATTAATGGTTGATCAGTCTATTTTGTGAAAATTAATTTTCCTTACAAACTTGTCCCATGTTTCATGCATCCATTTGACAGAAAATTCATGTTTACAGGTTATAAACTGTGTTGTTTAATGGTGTTATTGATTGTGAACTCTACTTTTCCTTTAAAAAAATTGTTACAGACCTCTTTATAAATTACTGATGTGAACTATATTGGATAGGGAGTAGTGTGAGTTGGTTTTTAAATATTGATTTGAATGTGCAAGGCTATTAGTAGGTCTAGGTTTTTGGCATATCACCTTAGTTTCTTTCTATGTTAGGTTTATTTTATGCAATTTATTACCCTTATCTCAGAGTTTAAAAGTAGTTAGATTGTATCAAAAATGGGAAGCCAACCCTTATCATTGGAGATCTGCTTTCAAACAGGTCACCCACAACCTAAAAGCATTCCCATGTTGGTCCAAATTTGTTAAGTTCTTTAAAAAGCTTAGCAAACAGGGTGCAAATTTGGTGTTCTAAAAAGGTCATTGGGTGAAAAAACGCTTGTTGAAGCCCAACAAGCCTCCCCAAAAGGTCTCATTCCCTAAGATCGATATTATTCAACCCTCAAAATTTTAGGAGGTTGGAAGGTGTCATGAATTATGGGTTGTTGTGGGTGTTGTTGAGCCTTCAACTGTTGTTGTGAATGAAGTTGGATTGGGTCATGGTGGTAGCTATGAGGCTACTATTGGATTTTCTGGTGGTTTTTTCCCTACTCTAGAGATTTTGGGGAGATCCCTGTTGTGGTAGAGGATGGTGAGGTTGTGGAAGCCAAGGTTGGAAGTATCTCTTCGAAGGTTGATTTGAATGCCTCTGCTATGGTAGAGGGGGAGCTTGTGCTGGTTATGGCTGAGGAAGTGGTTGTCAATACCTTGGCTCTTATGGTGGTTGAACCTAAGAAGGTGATACCATTGAAGATGGTATCAAATGTTGTTTATTCTCTCTTCAAAGAGGTAACTAATGTTACCACTTATTCTTTTGTGGAGAAGTCAATTGTGGCTTCAAGGGTGGTTGCCTTTGGGGATTTGAAGTTGGTTGAAGAAGTTGTCATGAAAGTGTTAGAGAAAGAGAAGGTGCTCACTTCTTTTGTCAAAGTTTGTAGATTTTCTAGTTCTTTGGAGGTGGAGGCTTGGGATCCTCTTCCCTCAGCTTCTAAAACTCAAAATACAAAGAAAATTGCTCCTCCTATGGTGGGTATGACTACTAGAAACCGTTTAAAGTTAGATTGTGATTTTGGGCTGAGAGGTAGGGGGAGACCCTCGTTGTAACAAATTTGGGAGAAGGAAATAAAACTTAACATTGTTGATGGTTCGCAGATGACTCTGCTTGAGATGGACCTCAAAGGCTCCTCACAGACTCCTTTATGAAGATCCTTTCCTGGAACATCCAAGGATTGAATAATCCTCATAAATAGGATTTTCTTGCTAATCTAGTAAGATATCATCATCCTGATATCATCCTGATTTAGGAGACTAAGATGGGTGTGGATAAGGTGGAGAAAATAAAGAAAGGGTTGTTTAAGAATTATGGTTTTTAGGCATTTGATTCTGATGGGGCTTTTAATGGTGTGGCTAATTTCTGGATTGTTTATGGTTCTGGTCTATTTGGTTTTGAAAATCATGTTGCTACCTCCTTTTCTAGTCCTAGAGATAACTTCTCATGGGTGATTTCTAATATCTATGCCCCTAACTTGAAGTGTACCTAGAAGCTTTTTTTGGATGGACTGCACACTTTTAAATCTCAATTCTTGTTTTAGAATTGGTTGGTCATGGAGAATTTCAACACTCCATTGAATTATTCAAATAAGTTTTGGGGTTCCTAGGTTGTAGAGGATAGTCAATTCGATCTTATGAATTTCATCAATGATAATGCTTTGTTGGATTTGGATTTGTGTGGAGCATCCTATACTTGGTCCAATAGGCATGTGAGGGATGCTATTGTTTAGGTTAAATTGGATCATGTTCCTATTTTTCCTGATTGGTTGTAGTCTTTTACTTGTTCCCTTTGGCCCTTATGAGAATTGGCTCAGATCATTTTCCTATTTCCTTATATGTTGAATCTTTGGGTCGAAAGAAGGTGTTCCCTTTTAGATTTGAAAAGATTTGGATCAGCCAACCAGACTTATGATCTAGAATTATTGATTGGTGGAGTATCAATGCAGATGGTTCTATGATGTTTAAAGTTTCTAAGAGGCTTTCCTTTGTTAAGCATAATATTATCTAATGGAATAAATCCTCTTTTGGTAATATTTTTAAGGAGAAATATGTGATTAAGGCCAAGTTGGATGTTTTGCAATAGAGAATTCAAACTAGTGGGAATGATCATTCTATTCTTCAGAAGGAAAGTAATCTTTTAGCTAACTTGCATAATATTGTGGCTAAGGAGGAGGAGTTCTGGAAGAAAAGATCAAGGGCGATCTGGATTTGAAGTGGGGATAAAAACACTCATTTTTTCATCTCACTATGTTGAAGCAACGATCCTCTATCAAGATTTCCAAAATTGTTGTTGATAATCACTCTTTGGAAGTGGATGATGAAATTAAATCTACTACCCATTCTTTCTTTGAGAATTTGTTGTCTGTAGATTGCCCTCCTGATCCCATTTTCTAACAGAGTTTTCTTAATTTTATTCCTAACTTGGTGACATCTGAGGTGAACAAGGGTTTGTCATGCATTCCTTTTGATGAGGAAGTGAAGAAGGTTGTGTTATCCTTTGAAGGAAATAAGTCCACTGGGAGGATGCTTTTTCTATGCTTTTCTTTCAGACCTATTGGGAGATTATCTCCAAGGATGTTATCATTCCTACGAAGCCTAGGGCCTTGTCTTTTTTATTTATTTTAGGCCTATTAGCTTGTACAATTATGTTCATAAAAATTTCTCTAAATTTTTGGCTTCAAGGTTGTAGGTGGTCCTCCCTCGTATTATTTCTCCTCAGCAAAATAACTTTGTTCTTGGGAGGAAGATTTTAGATTTGGTGCTTACATTGCATGAGAAAATCCACTCTCTTAAGGTTAATAAGAATCTTGGTCTTATTTTGAAGTTGTATTTGGTGAAGGCCTATATGATCGGGTTAA